>PVJS01059286.1:0-11557 GCA_004027185.1 Glis glis | reverse complement strand
CGTTCCCATTCTTCTTTTTTTTTTTTTGCGGTACCGGGGATTGAACCCAGAGGCGTTCTACCTCCGCGCTACACCCCCAGCCCTATTTTTTATACTTTATTTTGAAACCGGGTCTCATGAAGTTGCAGAGGGCCTCACTAGGTAGAGAGAGAGAGAGAGAGAGAGAGAGAGAGAGAGAGAGAGAGGGCGAGCTGAGGCTGGCCGCGAACCCAGATCCTCCGGTCTCTGCCTCCCAAAGTACTGGGATTACAAGCCTGCGCCACCACACCTGGCTCATTCCCATTCTTCTGAGGATCCTCCACACTGTTTTCCAAAATGGTTGCACTAATTTGCAATCCCACCAACAGTGTATTAGAGTTCCTACTTCTCCACATCCTCGCCAGCATTTGTTGTTTTATTTTTTCTTTTAGTTTGAAACAGGGTCTCAATAAGTTGCAGAGGGACTTACTAAGTAGCTGAGGCTGGCAAAAACCTGCGTTCCTCCTGTTTCAGCCTCCCAAGTACTGGGATTACAAGTCTGTGCCACCACGTCCGGCTTAATCAAGGCATTTTTAAAGGAACTTTCAGTAGTGTCTAAGAGGGGGCCAGGCGTGGTGGCGCACACTTGTAATCCCAGTACTTTGGGAGGCGAAGACCGGAGGATCCGGGTTCGCGGCCAGCCTCAGCTCTCTCTCTCTCTCTCTCTCTCTACTTAGTGAGGCCCTCCGCAACTTCGTGAGACCCGGTTTCAAAATAAAGTATAAAAAATAGGGCCGGGGGCGTAGCGCGGAGGTAGAACGCCCCTGGGTTCAATCCCCGGTACCGCAAAAAAAAAAAAAAAAGTGTCTAAGGGAGGACCATCCATCTGCTGGATGGAACCACCTATACTTCTCTGATATTGTCAGTCCACTCTGTCTCTGCCTGCAGCAGCCTCCCCCAGGATTGTCCAGCAGAGCATCACTGCTTATCCTTCAGTACTTAGCCTCAGTACTACACTTCCCTCACCCAGATGGTGGGCCTAGGTACTCCCACACCTGTGTCCTCAGCATGCTGTCTCATTTCCACTGGGGCAGTTGGCACGTGAGTGATTCCAGTGTGAGTGGGTTTGTGGAATTCCGTAAGCTGGGTACTTCACAAGAGTCAGGACAGGCGTTTTCTACTTTGCACAGGATACCATGAAGACAGGGCAGGGGAGTGGCTGGAGTGTGGGCAGTGGACTGCCTGGGTTTGCATTTTTCCTCCACCAAAGTGACCTCGGGCAAGTTACATATCCCCTGCATACCACGGTTCTTCCTTTTTAAAGGAGAGATAATAGCTAGGTGTGGAAACATGTGCATGTAGTCCCAGCTTCTTGGGAGGCTGAGGCAGGAGGGTCAGTTAAGTCCATGAGTTCGAGAACAGCTTTCGTATCTTAGCAAGACCCTATCTCAAAAAGGGGGGGAATAATGGTACTTACTTGTAGAGTTATAATAAAGACTAATTACTAATCCATGAAAAGCATTTTAAAAAGTGTCCAGCATGTGGTAAGCACTATATAAATGTTTGTGATTATTCAGTAACGCATAAAAACTAACCCAAGTATCTCCACACTGTTTACAACTTTCACAATCTTTTTAGTCAGCGATGTGAGCACGTAAGACTCCCATAATTTGCTCTTATTACAGCTGTCTCTAAACCTGGCAAACAAATACTCGGTCCAGAGGTCCTCTCTGATCACCCTGGAACACAAGCACTCACACAAAACCAAGTTTGGATAATACTGCTCCACTATTGAGCAAAAATGCTGCTATCAGAGGCTAGAGGGACCAATTTGCTCTCCCTGCATGAGAACATTCATTAGCCATGCCATGAGCACACCTCAGTAAAACATTCATGTCTTGCAAGCACACCCTTCCCACCCCGCCTCCACCCCCTGCTCACTGTTCCAATAAGCAAGCTTTGCTGGAGGGCAGGTCTGTTTCAGGGCCTCGAGTAACTCCTGACTGTGCACTATTTTCTCTTAGTCACCTGGGACTAACCGGATAGAACCAACCCAAAATGTCACAGAAGCTGCTAGTGGCGCACGCTTGTAATGCCAGTACTTGGGAGGCTGAGGCAGGAGGATCGCAGGTTCGCCGCCAGCCTCAGCTACTTAGTGAGGCCCTTCGCAACTTAGACCCTATTTCAAAATAAAGAATGAAAAATAGGGCTGGGGGTGTAGCTGGGTGGTAAAATGCCCCTGGGTTCAATCTCCAGTACCGCAAAACAAACAAACAAAATTACACTCGAAGCCGGGCGTGGTGGGCCACACTTGTAATCCCAGTACTTGGGAGGCTGAGACAGGAAGATCACACGTTTGAGGACAGCCTCAGAACTCAATGAGTCTCTCAGCAATTTAGTGAGTAGTGAGACCCTGTTTCCAAATAAAAAATAAAATAGGTCTGGGGGTATAGCCCAGAGGTAGAAGGCTCCTGGGTTCCATTCCCAGTACCACAAAAGGGAAGGGAAGGGAAGGGAAGGGAAGGGAAGGGAAGGGAAGGGAAGATCACACTTGTTCAAATACTCACCGAAGGCTCACTTTACAACCCTGCCAGGCGTGGTGGCACACGCTTGTAATCCCAGTACTTGGGAGGCAAGACAGGAGGATCATAGGTTCGTGGCCAGCCTTAGCTACTTGCCCCTAGGTTCAATCCCCAGTACCGCAAAAAACAACAACAACAACAAAAAATACACAACCCTTCACTTTTCACACAATGAGCAAGAATTCTGATTTCCTAAAATTGAAATAGGTAAGGTTTTCAACTAGCTCTTGATCTCCATCAGTTCAATTCAACAAAAGGTGCAGATTTTTTGTGTGTGTGGTGCTGGGGATTGAGCCCAGGGGCATTCTACCTCCAAACTACATCCCCAGCCCTATTTTTTATTCTTTATCTTGAAACAGGGCCTCACTAAGTAGCTCAGGCTGGCCAAGAACCTGTGATCCTCCTGTCTCAGCCTCCCTCCCAAGTACTGGGATTACAAGTGTGCCCCACCATGCCCAGCTCACATTTTCTTTTATGAGCAAGCTCCTTGCTACCAGATTTGAAAGCAACAAGGACTAGCCAGGCATAGTGGCGCACACCTGTAATCCCAGGACTTGGGAGGCTGAGAAAGGTTCAAGACCAGCCTCAGCAACATAGTGAGACTCTCAGTAACACAGTGAGACCCGTCTCAAAATAAAAAGTAAAGCAGGGCATGGTGGTGCACGCTTGTAATCCCAGTACTTGGGAGGCTGAGATAGGAGGATCACAGGTTCATGGCCAGCCTCACCTACTTAGTGAGGCCCTCTGCAACTTAGTGAGACCCTATTTCAAAATAAAGAATAAAAACAGGGATAGGGGTGTAGCTCGGAGGTAGAATGCCCCTGGGTTCCATCTCCAGTTCCACCAAAAAAAAAAAAAGTAAAAGGGCTGGGGGGTAGCTCAGGTAGAATGCTCCTGGCTTAAATCCCCATTACAAAAAAAAAAAAAAATCTCTGAAGGCCAGGCCTAGTGGTGCACACCTGTAAATCTAGTACTTGGGAGACTAAGACAGGAGGACTGCAGGTTAGAGTATTACCTCAGCAATCTAGTGAGACGCTGTTTCAAAAACCAAAAACTAAAGCCAGGTGTGCTGGCACACGCCTGTAATCCCAGTACTTGGGAGGCTGAGACAGGAGGATTGCAGGTTCCAGGACAGCCTTAGCAAGTAGTGAGATTCTCATCAACCTAGTGAGACCCTGTTTCAAAGTAAAAAGAAAATAGGATTGGAGGTGTAGCTTGGAGGTAGAATACCCCTGGGTTCAATCCCCAGTACCAAAAAATAAAAATAAAAAATAAAAAGGGGCCGGGCATGATGGTGCACACATGTAATCCCAGTACTTGGGAGGCTGAGACTGGAGGATCCAGGTTCGTGGTCAGCCTCAGCTACTTAGTGAGGCCCTCCGCTACTTAGTGAGACCCTGTTTCAAAATAAAGAATAAAAAATAGGGCTGGGGGTGTAGCTCAGAGGTAGAATGCCCCCGGGTTCAATCCCCAGTACCGCAAATAAATAAATAAATAAATAAATAATAAAAAATAAAAAGGACTGGGGGTATAGCTTAGAGGTAGAATGCCCCTTGGTTCAATGTCCAATACCCCGCCCCCCTCCACACACACACACACAAATACCTCTGAAGGGCAATCTTAAGACTCTCAAAAAAATCTCAAATATAAAATAAAATTTTAAGAAAGTCTATGAGTAAACTGAGCTTTTTTTGTGTGTGTGTGTGGTACCGCGGATTGAACCCAGGGGCATTCTACCTCCGAGCTACACCCCCAGCCCTATTTTTTATCCTTTATTTTATTTATTTATTTTTTTTTTTTTTTGCGGTACCGGGGATTGAACGCAGGGGCGTTCTACCTCCGCGCTACACCCCCGGCCCTATTTTTTTATGCTTTATTTTTGAAACCGGGTCTCACGAAGTTGCGGAGGGCCTCACTAGATAGAGAGAGAAAGAGAAAGAGAGAGGAGAGAGAGGAGAGAGAGAGAGAGCGCGCGCGCGCGCTGAGGCTGGCCGCGAACCGGGATCCTCCGGTCTCCGCCTCCCAAAGTACTGGGATTACAAGCGTGCGCCACCACGCCCGGCCCTATCCTTTATTTTAAAACCGGGTCTCACTAAGTTGCAGAGGCCTCACTAAGTAGCTGAGGCTGGCCGCCACCACGCCCGGCTTTAAACTGAGCTTTCTTAACCAAACATAAATCTTATTTGTGAGCTGGGCATGGTGGCGCACACCAGTAATCCCAGGACTTGGGAAGCTGAGACGGGAAGATCACAGGTTCAAGGACAGCCTCAGCAGCTTAGAGAGTCCCCTGTAACTTAGTGAGAACCTGTTTCCAAGCAGTAAATAAAATAGGGCTAGGTGTGTAGTTCAGAGGTAGAATGCCCATGGGTTCAATCCCTAATACCAAAAAAGAAAAAAAGTTGCCGGGCGTGGTGGCGCACGCTTGTAAGCCCAGTATTTGGGAGGCTGAGACAGGAGGATCCGGGTTCACGGCCAGCCTCAGCTACTTAGTGAGGCCCTCCGCAACTTAGTGAGACCCAGTTTCAAAATAAAGGATAAAAAATAGGGCCGGGGGTGTAGCTTGGAGGTAGAATGCCCCTGGGTTCCATCCCCGGTACCGCAAAATAAAATTAAAAAAAAAAGAAAAAAGTTGTGTGTGTGTGTTTAGAAAAATCATTTGGATTTGGTAAGATAAGTAATAAAATCTGGATGAGATAGAAAGTTTGAAGCTACTATGATGTAGAAAACCTTAAGCTAGGGAGGCCAGATGTCTGGGTCTCCTCCCTGGTCTGTCTGTTTCCTGCTGCTGGTCTCAGGCAGTCCCATTTTGGGGCTATCCTGATGTGCAGAGGCGATGACAACCCCACAAAGCGTGGGAGAACCCTGTGTATTTGGGGTGCCTGGGACCTGAGGAGTCTTCCACATGTGTTTTTGCATGGCCTTCCCCCAGGGAAGCTTGTCGTCTCAACTGAGCCCTAGAATAAAGACCTAGAAAGAGACTTCTTCAATTCTCTCCCTGGTAACGAAAGATCCAAACCTCTCCCAGCCTCCAAGGTAACGGCCAGGACTTTAATCAACAAATTTCCAGGTCCAAGCAATCCTGCCCCTATGCTGTTCCTTTAGAGATCACAGAAGGCAAACAGGCCAGAGCAAGCTCGGGCCTAGGGAGCCCCCACGGCCACTTACAAATGGGGTCTTCCATTTTCAAAGGTCTTTTCAAGCGGATGCTGGCAGGGACCGTCTTCTCAATCAGCTCATCGATGCTCTAAAATTAAAACGCAAGTCGGTGGACACAGGCAGAGTAAAATGCTTCTGAGTTAAAAGAGTCACCCGTGTTTTGCATCTACAAAGGCCTGTGAGAACCTCATTTAAATCGCCTAATTAGGGGTTCTTTCTAAAAAGGAAAGGCAAACTTTGTGCAAACCAGAAATCACTGGGAGGAAAGAAAATTCTTGAAGTGGGTGGTGAATCGGCCGCTAATCCGTTAGACTTTAGTCTGCAACTGGAGCTAACCGGATAAATCCACTGTTATCGGAGGGTCTTTCCTACTCAACTTGCAAAGTGAGGGCTCATCCACAGGGCCACTTGGGGTGCGAGCGGTTTTTAAATGTACGCTTCTGAGGCACAAAGAGCGGGTACAGCAGAAAGTACGGCACCGAGACCCAGGGCCCGGGACCCATGCGGAGGGCAGCAAAGTTTGGGGCAGGCGCCGGAGCGCTGCGCGGGCACCGAGCCGGGCGGAGGAAGGCCCGGGGGCAGGGGAAGGTCCTTACCGCCAGCCCCAGGGCCTGGAGCATCTCTCGCTGGGCTTTGTCCCCGGGGCCGATGTGCCTCCGAGCGAAGTCGTCGTGTCTGGGCAGGAGGCGCTCCAGAAGGCGCGAGGCCCCAGGCGCGCCGCCGTCCCCGCCGCCGCCACTGCGGTCCCGGCCCCGCGGCGCCCAGCTCGGGCGGGCGCTCCCGGCCAGGCGGCGGCCGCCCCCGACCCCGCCGCGCCCGACCCCGCCGCCCAGGCGCAGCCCCCACGCCCTGGCGCACGACTGCATGGACGCGGCGCCGGCGCCTCCCCGCCCGCGAGGGTCCGCCGCGCTCGGGCTCCTCCCGCCGCAGTCCGCGGTGGAGGCTGCGTCGGCCTGGGGCGCCGGCAGACCGACGGCCGCGGACGGAAGACAGACAGACGCTCGCGGGCAATGAATGGGCGCCGGCAGCCCCGCCACTCGCGCAAAGTTGACGCCCCGCCCGCCGCACCTGCTCCGCACACTTTAAGCGTCGCCCCGGAGGCGGGCAGTGGGATGGGCAGGACGCCCTTGACCAATGGGAGTGGACGGCGGCGGTGGGCGGGGCTGGCGGGCTCCGCCCCCTCCTCCCTCCCCCGCCCGCCCCTCGGTGGAGTCCTGTGGCTCCTGGCCCGAGCCCCCCACCCCAGTCACGCCTTTTCCACCGCGGGCGGTTGCGGGGTTCAGGATGATGTTCTGCCAGGTGGGGTCCGCACTGCAGGGGGGTCAGGGCGGACAGTCCTAAGACTTCAGGAGGTGATCCGGGGGCGCTTGGCTGAGCTGGAAGACGATTCTCACATGGAGGATGGACTCAGAGTTAGTCTCCATTCATTGTAGGGTAGCTTTCCCTGTCATATCTCAGGGATCTATAAAAGAGCCTCATGGGAGTTCTTTTATAGTTCTGGGATTGTGGGCAAATTACTCAAACTTTCTGAGCTTCAGTTTTCTCATCTCACAAAACTGAGTGGTATTTTTAAATTTCTTTTTATTCATTCATTTATTTATTTATTGTGGTCCTGGGGATTGGGACTCAGGGGCATTCTACCTCTACACCCCAATCCCTTTTATTTTTTATTTTATTAATTTATTTATATGTGTGTGTATGTGGTACTGGGGATTGAACCCAGGGGCGTTCTACCTCTGAGCCACACCCCAGCCCTATTTTATTTTTTTAGTTTGAAATAGGGTCTCACTAGGTTGCTGAGAGTCTTCCTATGTTGTCGAGGCTGCCCTTGAACCTGCACTCCTCCTGTCTCAGCCTCCCAAGTACTGGGATTACAAGCGTGTGTCACCATGCTCAGCTTTTATTTTTAATTTTGAAACAGGATCTCGCTAAATTAATGAGGCTGGTGTGGTGGCACACATCTGTAATCCCAGTACTTGAGAGGCTAAATCAGAAGGATCACAAGTTCGAAGCCCTGCCTCAGCAAGTTAGAGAAACCCTGTTTCAAAATAAAAAATAAAGTAGGGCTGGCTTTGTAGCTCAGAAGTAGAATGCCTCTGGGTTCAACCTTCAGTACAGGAGGAGGAGGAGGAATGAATAAACTGGCACATCCACAGAATAGAATACTATTCAGCAATAAAAGGAAATATGCTATAGCAGGCGTGGTGGTGCATGCTTGTAATCCCAGTACTTGGGAGGCTGAGATAGGAGGATCTCAGGTTCACAGTCAGCCTCAGCAACTTAGCAAGGCTCTCAGCACTTAGTGAGACCATGTTTCAAAAATAAAAAATAAATCTGGGCGTGGTGGAACAGGCCTGTGATCCAGGTACTTGGGAGGCTGAGACAGGAGGATCGCAGGTTTGAAGCCAGCCTCAGCAATTTAGTGAGACTCTCATCAGCCTGGCCAGACCCTGTTTCCAAATAAGAAATAAAATCAGGCAGGGGGGTGTAGTTTGAAGGTAGAATGTCCCTGGGTTCAATCCCCAGTACCATAAAAAACCAAAAAATAAAAAAATAGAAGCTGGACGTGGTGGTGCACGCTTGTAATCCCAGTACTTGGGAGGCTGAGACAGGAGGATCCAGGTTTGCGGCCAACCTCAGCTGCTTTGTGAGGCCCTCCACAATTTAGTGAGACCCTATTTCCAAATAAAGAATAAAAAATAGGGCTGGGGGTGTAGCCCGGAGGTAGAATGCCCCTGGGTTCAACCCCCAGTACCACACACAAAAAAATATAGAACTGAGGGTATAGCTCAGAGGTAGAATGCCCCTGGGTTCAATCCCCACTACCACAAAAAAGAAAGAAAAGAAGCAGCAGCAACCGGGTGTGGTGGCACACACCTGTAATCCCAGTACTTGGGAGGCTGAAACAGGAGGATCACAGGTTTGAAACTAACCTTGTAAATTTAGTGACACCCTGTTTCAAAATAAAAAATAAAATTAGGCTGGGGATGTAGCTCATAGATAAAATGCTCCTGAGTTCAATCCCCAGTACCATGAAAGAAAGAAAGGAAGGAAAGGAAAGGAAACGAAAGGAAAGGAAAGGAAAGGAAAGGAAACGAAAGGAAACGAAAGGAAACGAAAGGAAAGGAAGGAAAAGAGAGAGAAAGAAATCTGCTATGCTATCAAGCCACATATATAAATCTTAAATGCACATTGCTAGGTGAAATAAGCAAGTATGAAAAGGCTATATACTGTATGATTCCATCTATATGACATTCTAGAAAGGGCAAAATTAAAAGACAATAAACAGAAACGTCCTTGCAGTCAGGAGCTGGGGAAAGGGAAAGGGTTAAGTAGAGGAAGATGGAGGATTTCTTTGAGAGTAGTGAAACTATTCTGTATGATACTGTAATGATAGACACATAACACTATGTTTATTATTTTTTTTTTGCGGTACCGGGGATTGAACCCAGGGGCGTTCTACCTCCCAGCCCTATTTTTTTATGCTTTATTTTGAAACCGGGTCTCACGAAGTTACGGAGGGCCTCACTAGGTAGAGAGAGAGAGAGAGAGAGAGAGCACAAGGGAGCTGAGGCTGGCTGCGAACCCGGATCCTCCGGTCTCCGCCTCCCAAAGTGCTGGGATTACAAGCATGCGCCACCATGCCCGGCCGTCTGCAATTTATCAACACCTGGTTTCAAAAATGAAAAATAGACTGGGTATGGTGGCCCACGCCTGTAATCCCAGTACTTGGGAGGCTGAGACAGAAGGATCATGGGTTCGCGGCTAAGTAGTGAGGCTCTCCACAACCTAGTGAGACCCTGTTTCAAAATAAAGAATAAAAAATAGGGCTGGGGGTGTAGCTCAGATGTAAAATGCCCCTGGGTTCAATCCCTAGTACCGCAAAAAAAAAAAAAAAAGAAAAGAAAAAGAAACTGGGCATGGTGACACACATACTTGTAATCCCAGTACTTGGGAGGCTGAGACAGGAGAATCACAGGTTTGAGGCCAGCCTCAGCAACTTAGTGAGACCCTGTTTCAAACTAAAAAATAAAATAGGACTAGAGGTATAGCTCAGAGGTAAAATGCCTCTAGGTTCAATCCCCAGTGCCAGAAAAAAAAAAAGGACAGGTATGGTGGCATACATCTGTAATCCTAGTATGTGGGAGGCTGAGAAAGGAGAATCACAGGTTCGAGGACAGCCTTAGCAAGTAGTGAGATTCTTATCAACCTAGTGAGACCCTGTTTCAAAAATAAAAATAAAATAGGGCTAGGGGTGTGGCTTAGAGGTAGAATGCCTCAGGGTTCAATTCCCAGGACCACACACACAAAAATAAATAATCTGTAGATCACGTATAATAGCAAATACAAGCTGGGCATGGTGGCGCACCCTTGTAATCCCAGTACTTGGGAGGCGGAGACCGGAGGATCCAGGTTTGCGGCCAGCCTCAGCTACTTAGTGAGGCCCTCTACAACTTAGTGAGACACTGTTTCAAAATAAAGAATAATAAAATAGGGCTGGGGGTGTAGCTCGGAGGTAGAATGCCCCTGGGTTCAATCCCCAGTACCGCAAAAATAAAATAAAATAATACCAAATACAATGTAAATGCTATGTAAACAGTTGTTATGCTATATTATTTGGAGAATAATAAGAAAAGTCTATACATGTTCATTTTAGTACAGATGCAATGTTTTCCTCGTGTGTGTGTGTGTGTGTGTGTGCACGTATTTGTGTGTGTATTACTGGGGATTGAACTCTGGGAGCACTCTACTACTGAGCTACATCCCCAGACCTTTTAATTTTTTTTTTTTTTTTTACCGGGGATTGAACGCAGGGGCGTTCTACCTCCGCGCTACGCCCCGGCCCTATTTTTTATACTTTATTTTGAAACCGTGTCTCACGAAGTTGCGGAGGGCCTCACTAAGGAGAGAAAGAGAGAGAGAGAGAGAGAGAGAGCAAACGAGCGAGCTGAGGCTGGCCGCGAACCCGGATCCTCCGGTCTCCGCCTCCCAAAGTACTGGGATTACAAGCGTGCGTCACCACGCCCAGCTTAATTTTTTATTTTAAGACAGGGTCTAGCTGGGCGTGGTGGCACACGCTTGTAATCCCAGTACTTTGGGAGGCGGAGACCGGAGGATCCGGGTTCGCGGCCAGCCTCAGCTTTCTCTCTCTCTCTCTGTCTCTCTCTCTCTCTCTACTTAGTGAGGCCCTCCGCAACTTCGTGAGACCCGGTTTCAAAATAAAGTATAAAAAATAGGGCCAGGGGCGTAGCGCGGAGGTAGAACGCCCCTGGGTTCAATCCCCGGTACCACAAAAAAAAAAAAAACACAGGGTCTTGCTAAGTTGCCCAGGCTGGACTCAACCCTGTGATCCTCCTGCTTCAGCCTCCCCAATAGATGAGATTACAGGCTTGTGCCATCGTATCTGCCCTGCCCCCAGTGTTTCTGACCTATAGTCGACTGGATCCTATTGGTGGGTGTGGAGCCCGGGGATACTGAGGGAGATTGTATGCAACATGATTTTAGTGCAGGGCTGTTCACTGGCTCAACACTACCACTTGGCTCTGTCAGAGCTGCCTCAGTCAGACTGTAAATTCTATTACACAAATAATAAGTACTATTCTTTCTATAAGCCCAATAGAAAATAGATTCTTCTTGTTTTATCTCTTCTCTTTAAAGCTTTATATTCATTTAGTGTGTGTGTGTGTGTGTGTGTGTGTGTGTGTGTGTGTGTGTGTGTACTGGGGATTGAACCCAGGGGCATTCTATGTCCGAGCTATACCACAAGCCCTTTTTTATTCTTTGTTTTGAAATAGGGTCTCACCGGGTGTGGTGGCGCACGCTTGTAATCCCAGTACTTGGGAGGCAGAGACCGGAGGATC
>PVJS01059285.1:0-11559 GCA_004027185.1 Glis glis | reverse complement strand
TTTTATTTTTTTGCGGTACCGGGGATTGAACCCAGGGGCGTTCTACCTCTGCGCTACACCCCCAGCCCTATTTTTTATACTTTATTTTGAAATCAGGTCTCACGAAGTTGCGGAGGGCCTCACTAAGGAGAGAGAAAGAGAGAGAGAGAGAGAGAGAAAAAGGGAGAGAGAGAGAGAGAGAGAGCTGAGGCTGGCCGCGAACCCAGATCCTCCGGTCTCCGCCTCCCAAAGTACTGGGATTACAAGCGTGCGCCACCACGCCCGGCTAAAATGGCTAATATTTAAATAAGATGTGTGAGGTGTAATAAGTTCTCTTCAGGAGGACAAGCTGAAATGTCTAACATTAACAACATACTAACAACAATTATAGAGTCTGGATTATTATAATTCTGATCTACTCTAAGCCAAACACTATAGAGAATCTCTTACAACCATTTGACTCTTGATTTATTTTTTTCCCCCCTTAGCTACAAGAAAACTATAACCCCTTGCACTACAGGCATGAATGGGACTGGGATTTTATATCTATAGGAGAAAAGCTTTTAAAGTTCTCAAAAGAAACAGATGTTCTCACAAACGCTCTTTTAATTTATTTAAGAAAAAAATAACTGTTTTGTGTTGCATTATAATTTGAATACCATTATCCTCCTACAAGAAAACAGCCCACTTCTGCATTATTCTACAACCAAATCACTGTACGCATGCCTACAAAACTTTTAATGCCTAAAATTAAGGCAAGCCTTTCTGATGCAATAGTCTTGAGGTCTGTCTAACATTCTCCATTGTCTGTAAGACAATGAATGTTTTAAAAGTTATGACCAAAATGAACATCTAAGAATGTTGACCCATATCTTGAAAGGAAGCACTATGGTCCTGGATGAGGTATTTTTGGTTGTTAGAATAAATAGGACTTAGGGCCAGGAGTGATGGCACAGGCGGGGCTCTCAGGTTCAAGACCAGCATCTTAGTGAGACGCTCAGCAACCTAGTGAGACGATGTTTAAAAAAATAATAATAATGATGATAAAAATAAATAAAAAAATAAAAAGAGCTGGGGGTATAGCTTGGAGGTAGAATGCCTCTGGGTTCAATCCCCAGTAAAGTGCACGCGTGTGTGTACACACACACACACACACACACACACACACACACACACACAAATAAATGGGATTTAGGTGCTATAGGCTGGCATTTTGTTTCTAAGGGAAAAAAAGATTAAATGTCATATAAGGCACAAAATATTGTTGCAAAATGAAACATTATTCCAACAATGTATGGCATGTCTTAGTAGAAAGAAATGGTTTGGACCTGATCAATTTCAGGGTGTTGAGCCTTATGCCTAAGATCTTAGTTTTCACATGTCTTTATACATTTGTATTTTTTCTTCTAATTTCCTACAATGAACATATACAACCTTTTTGTTATTTGATCTCTCTCTCTCTCTTTCATAGAGGGCTCCAACAGAGAACACTAGAAAGACCTCTATATTTTTCTATCTATGGCTTTCCTTTCCTTTCTCCATGGGTCAGGGAAAAGAGCCGGAGCATATTACCTTCCTTGACGAGGCTGTCAGTGAAGAGACTGGTGAGGATGGTGGCGGGAAGGGTGCCGTTGCCCAGCAGGATCCCAGACAGCATTGCCAACTTGGTCTGCTCTGTTTCGGAAAAGGCTTTAAGGAAGAGGAGAAGCTGTGGGTCAAACAAAAGAAATCATGTCTATAAAGCAAAGGACCAAAGTAGGAAAATAACCAGAATGTACATCTGTGCCTGGGTGGTACACAAAGAACAGTCCCATCATGGCACAGCTGTTATAACAGGAAACACACACGTTCAGTTACAATGGATGCTATGGAGAGTGACGTTATCAGACACAGTTCCTTTCCTCTAAGCTCATGCGCACACAGCTACCAATATTCATGGAAAGAAAAAGGAGAGATTCGGAGAACACTGTGTACAGTTAAATAATTTACATTTGGCTATGTACATGAAAAAGGGTAAGTATACAAAATTAACATAATATTTTCTGAAATATTTCTAAAATATATTGACTTTCACATTTTTGTACTTCTTTGGGTGACTGTCTACCCCCCCCCTTCATATACCCACTTTCTTTGGGGGAAGAATAGAATTTTTGTGTGTGTGTGGGAAACAACAATACCAGAAATGAGTCCATGTTAAGCTCTTGACATGTAATATACACTTTTCTAAGCTCAAAGCACACAACAGTCTTCAAAGCAAGACTGTTGAGGAAAGCAAGGGCTTTCTAAGTTCTTGATGCACTTTCAAAAATATTTAGATCCAAACATGGTATTTCTTAGACCACATAGTTTTATCACGGCCTTAGCGATGAGGCAATAGAAGATAGGAGGTACAGGAAGTCTAAGCAGAACCCAAACAAACCTTCACCCCCTCAAATTGCTTTTTCCAGATGTGGGCTGACAAAGGCAATTTGAGGGGCAAAGATGTTGCTTGGGTCCTTCTAGGTACCAGTGCTCCAGTTCTCTTGCCCTCACAGTCAGGGAACTGGAAACAACAACAACAACAAAGCAACTCTAGAAAGTCTGGATGGAAGCTAAAAGCAAAGGGCATTAGACCCCACTTCCCATTTTGAATTTTAAGAGTAGTCAGTCTTTGGCCTCCCGCCTTCTGGAGAGGCGACAGATGGTGAGTCCTTCCCCGCTGCCTCCCTAGACCCGGGAAGGCGAGGCTGGCCTGAGGTGCTTCCCCGGTTGCAGGGTCCTAAGCCTGTAGTGCTTTATAACTACCCACCATCCAGGTATAAAGTCCCTGTATGAGGGAAACAGGAACAAGATTGAAAATCTGTTTATAAAAAGGCTTTGTCTTGAAATAACATTAAATATATTAAACATCTAAAAAAAAAGAGTAGCCTGTCTTGTGGGGCACCCTCCTTTCTCCTGATGCTCATCTATTTTATGCCTCGATTCTATTCCAGGATTTCTTCCACTCTTCACTTCTCAGGCATGGCACTGACACTGAGACACTGAGATTCTTTTTTTTTTTTTTTTTTTTTGGTACTGGGGATGGATGGAACCCAGAGGCATTCTACCTTCAAGTTATACCCCCAGCCCAATTTTATTTCGTATTTGGAAACAGGGTCTCACTGAGTTGCGGAGGGCCTTGCTAAATTGTTGAGGCTGGCTTTGAACCTGTGATCCTCCTGTCTTAGCCTCACAAGTACTGGGATTACAAGGGTGTGCCACCATGCCCGGCTATGGCACTGAGATTCTCCAGTGGCTACCATCACTGCAGGGGCCTTGAGACTTTTTTAAAATCACTTTGCAGCAGTGAAATGTCACTGGCATCAAAACATATTTAAGTGCATACATGTTAGTGACATGATTCTTCCCCTAACTCTGTAAGGCAGAGAGAACAATAAGCTAACCCCAAGAGTTGAAGGATTATTACTTATGTTACAGAGAGGTGATGTGACTCCAAATATTTACATGATGAGTAAGTAGCAGAAACAGAAGCCAACCAGTCTGTTTGATTTTTAGTCTATACCTATTAAATTCTCAACAAATTAAAAAGATATCACCATTTGAGTGCCCAGGGAATGAGAGTATTAAAGAGTAAAGATCCAGGGAGTGCCAGGAATGGAGGCGAGTGGAAGAACTAACAAAAACATGAATTCATATCAACCTGGCCTTTTCCTTCATGATAAAAAATGGGTAACAGATAAAAGTGAATAATGAAAAATAGCTTCCAAAATAATATTTCAATCTTACTTCTTTAAGCACATTAACACACTCATAGTCACTTAAAAATTTACTTAATCATATTTAACTCTCATAAGATTAATAATCACATTGTTCAATTACATTGATCAACATTATATGTTTTGCAACAGAGATTAAAATACAGAAATACTATGAAAAAAATCATTCTCGATAGCTTATTCAACACAGGAATGAAACCCATCAGGAAGTTTTCAAGGGTCACATGAGCTGAGAGGTAAAAACACGAGTGGCAATATTAGACAAAGATATATTTAATTTATTTGAATTTTTAGATTATTTTTTTATTTTGATTCCTTTATTTAATAAAGCACTTGTTATTTCTGAGTACCTAGTAGTATACTGGACAATTTCTTCCCCATTTAAAATCTTTTCATAGTACAAAAAAATTAATATATGGTTGTTGAACAAAATCAATGCATAATAATGTGAAGATGTGAAAAGTGCCCTCTAATCCTACTCCCTTAGAACCAACAGTATTCAGAGCCTGATGTGGGTCCTTCCAGATATCTCAATGTACTTCTCTGTACCCACCTTTTATAATTATTTGCATATACACATACTGTTTTTACAGTGTGATATGCAGATAACAGTGAGAACCTGTTGAGTGAACCAGATATATTTCTGATCACTTTATGTGTAAGATTGGGGCAGAGCTTGAGTGTCCACCAAGGATTCACACGTGGAAATTTAATTCCCATTGTGAGGTACAGAGGACAGCAACTGAATGTAACTATGGTGTTTAGAGGTGGGGCCTTTGGAGGTGATTAGGATTAGACAGGGTCATTAGGGTAAAGCCTCCGCGATTGAATCCTGGTGGCTTTATTAGAAGAGAGAGAGACCAGAAGATACACATATACATACCCACCCTCCCCTCTCTTGCCATGTGATGCCCCACACCACCTCCAGCCTCTGCCAGCAAGACCATCACCAGATGAAGATGGAGCCCCTTGACCATGGACCTCTAGAACCATGAGCCCAAACAAACCTTTCCCTATAACTCACCCAAGTTATGGCATTGTGGTGTTGGTGACAGAAAATGGAGTAATACAAACAGCACGGATCCCCAAGTACAGAAAAGAAAAATGTGGAACATAGAATTGGTTAAGGTCAAACTGCTACTAAATGGTTGATCTGCACCTTGCTTTTTCACTTAATTTATCCTGGACATTTCCCCTTATTAATTCATAGAGCTAGGCCTCATCTATTTAAAAAGATACTTTTATTGGTCCATTATAATTATACAGCATAGTGAAGTTCACAGCGATACAAACCTACATGCATACATCACTTGGTGCATTTCCCTCTGAGTGCCTCGTTCTTTAAAAGACTGCATAGTACTTTAGTGTATAGCTAGGCCATAACCAGTCTCCTACCAATGAACATTTAGGTTATACCTCAATACCGTGATGGAAATCTTTGTAAATGGGATAGTTGGGTTGTGGATTTTATTATCAAAATGCTCTTCGATATTATATATGGAAACACTTTGAACAGGGGCTAGTAGGTAGCAAAGTAGATGGTATGGTAACTTTATTTGTGTGGTTACTTTCTTATTTAGGCAGATATATAAAATTGGAAACAACAAGAAAGCAACATACAAAGTTGGAACAAGTTAATGCATTGAGTTCTATACAAACATAAAGGAGTTACAAATTAGAAGAGGAAACATGTTGCAATTAGTGAAAACACTGACTTCTTTAAAAAGGTGCTAGAGTCGAGTTAGCAATTTGGCTTCATAGTAGAGGACAATTACTATGTTAATCACCTTATGTTATCTCATTTAATTCCCAGAACATAGGTAAGCTGTAACACTCCTGTAATATTCATACTGAAACTATTTTTACTGATGAGAAAATATACTGAGTTTATAGCTGTAAACAAAGATGTGCTTTCACCCCCTTTGCTGCATTACATCTTCAAAAGCTAAAGATTTTTACCGAGTGATAGCAGCTGTGCTATCTTACACAGGTGTTAATTAATTAAATCACCTTATTTTGATTCTTACCTTGATAAATAGTCATGTGCCTCATAATAACATTTTACTCAGTAATGGACCACATATATGGTAGTGGTCTCATAAGATTATGACATAGCTTAAGTGTGTAGCCAGCTATAGCATCTAGGTTTGTGCAAGTGTAATGTTTGTACAACAATGAAATCACCTAATGACCCATTTCCTATATTCTGAGATCCCCATCATTATGTGATACATGACGGTATTTACTTATTTTTTTAACATATCTGGAAGCTCTGTGATTTTAGAGATCATAATCTATAAAACTATTCCTATTGAACAAAGTACACTGTCTTACATTAAATATTAATGAAAAAAGTCCCTGGTAATCACACAGTTCTGTCTTTAGAGATCAGTTATACTAAATCATTTATTCAACAAGCGTTTATTAAAGACTCATTATACCCCTAGTTATTCTGGACCATAACTGTATGTACAAATATTTTGTCTGCCTCTATCCCATTACTTTAAATAGGTAGGCATTATATTTTAATTTTTACCTTTTTCATTTCATCTTCAAATGCCTTTTCCAAATACTTATATCTCCTGATGAGTTTATTGAAGACCTAAACATAAAATAGAACCATTAAATGTTATACAAATAATATTTAATATATAATATTTCAAACTAAAACACCATACAAGTACAGAAACTCACCATAACTACCCCATAGATTGACAATAATACTAATATAGTTAAACACGCTCATATTATGATATGAGAGACAAGCATTTCAAACAAGTTACCATGACCTAGGGGAAAAATAAGATCAAAATACACATATAGAGTAAAACAAATTCATTCATGAATAGAACAGGTGGAGAAACCCTAAATAATGTTGATGAAAATAAAATAGGATTTTTAATCTTTGAGATTGAAGAGAGTTGAAATGAAGGGGGTTACAGATATAATCACGTAGGCAATGACATGTGGGGAGGAGAGCTGAGTTTAGGGCAGATTACATTCTGGGTGGACAGATGAGCAAAAGCATTATAATTTACTGGCAATAAAGGATTACTGATCCCCACAATCCAGTTAGAACTATGAACTAGGGTGTTCCACTGTGTCAGTCAGATTCTAGACCATTTTGTTAGTGGAAAAAGGTTTTTATTTAAACAGGGATCTTGTAAATATTGTTTACTTTTAATAACTGTGGTGCTGTCTTTAGAATCTAGATCCTTTCTCCTCCTCCTCCTCCTCCTCCTCCTTCTCTCTCTGTGTGTGTGTGTGGTGCTGGGGATTGAACCCAGGGGCATTCTACCTCTGAGCTACACTCCCCGCCCTACTTTATTTTTTATTTGGAAACAGGGTCTCACTAAGTTCCCAAGAGCCTCGCTAAATTGTCGAGGCTGGCTTTGAACTTGTGATTCTCCTGTCTCAGCCTCCCAAGTACTGGGATTAGAGTTGCATACCACCATGTCTGATCACATGCTATATTCTTACAACTTTTGGGCTATTTCTTAACATAATTAAGATGGAATCCAAAAGAAAAAAATAGTACTCCTTTATGGGGAAAGATTAGTGACCTAATACAGGGAATTAATACACAGGGAGAAAAGGTAATAACATTCTATAAATTTAATTTCCAACTTATAATAGTCCTCATATAGTTCTTAACATGATTATCAATAGGAAAAATAATTCTCTTTATCCAAGAATGGTAATCTAAATCCTCACAGGTAAACACCTACACAAGCAGGCGAAAGTCATCATACTGCAGTATTTTCCAATGAGCTAACAGCTGATAAGATTACTGTCCACTCAAACATTCCTCTCCATTAATTTTTCTCTGCCTGAGCTCCCACTGACCAGTTCTGAAAATTAATAAATATGCAATAATTTAAAAACCCAACATATGACAGAGTGTTTCTTCAAATATCCATATTCTACATGAAAAATAAAATCATATGTAAAAGAAAACCATCTGATTGAGGTATAATGAAGAGGCTAGCTTCATTATCTTATGTTTATGGGAATGGTTGTATTTCCAGGCCTTCATATCTTTCTTTTTATTGGAATTCAAATAGTGAATAATACACCTCGTATTTGCAGTAATTTGATACTAAAAACAATCTATGGAGAAGAGGCATTATCATTACTTGGTACAGTTGGAAACTGCTACTAAGTATCAGAACAGAAATATGAACCTAAACAATGTGATCCCTTGTTAACTGTCCTTAGTTAGGTGAGTGGGACATTTACAAGAACTAGCTTGCAGCTGGGTACAGGGGTGCACACCTGTAACCCCAGTACTTAAGAGGATGAGACCGGAGGATCGCAGGTTTGGGCCAGTGTGCAGTAATTTAGCAAGACCCTGTTTCAAAATAAAGAATAAAAAGGGCTGGGATATACTTCAGAGATAAAATGCCCTTGGGTTCAAACTCCAGTATCATAAAAGATAAAAACTAAAAGAATCAGATTTGAATTGTGTATACTTGAGTATGCACTTTCTCAAGGCATTTCCAGCCACTACACGCACAGTAGAAGCAAAGGTTTTTAGACAACGGGTTAGAGTAGTCTGACCCATTCAACCCTGTCTGTTTAATCTTTTGTTCCATTAAAACAATATTTCCTTTGTTTTTATCTGTAATACATTACTTTAACATAAAAAGGGACAGATATATCTCTGCTAAAATAGCATGTGATTAAAAATGAATTTTTAAAGTTTAAGTTGCTAATGGGCATGTATACTAAATCACTTGGCTTATCATGCCTTACACATTTTAATAACTAAAGTTAAAGACATATATTCTTGTTTGAGAATATGTTTGATCACTTAGCCATGGTTAATTCCCATGGCCTTTTTCATCTCAGATCAGAAAATATAAAAAACAAGACTTGCTTAATAGTTTGGGGCTTGCCTTAGTCATTTGGCTGGGATCAACAACTGAATCAGTAATAGAATCAGAATAGGAACATGCCAGTCCTAAATTAGCCAGTGTTAATACATACATGTTCAGCTTTCTAAGGTAATGTCTAATAGGTCATTCCACTTTACAGTCCTACCACTTCCTGACCTTTACTAGGACTAATTACTTCATTTACTTATTTATTTATTCATTTATTTAGTGTGTGTGTGTGTGTGTGTGTATTGTTACACCCCTGGCCCTATTTTATTTTTTATTTGGAAACAAAGTCTCACTAGGTTGCTTAAGGTCTTGCCATGTTGCTGAGGCTGGCTTCAAACCTGTGACCTGTCTATCTCAGCTTCCCAAGTACTGGGACTAGAGGCAGGTGCTATTACACCTGGCTATTTCTTTTTTTTTTGCGGTACTAGGGATTGAACCCAGGGGCATTCTATCTCCGAGCTACACCCCTAGCCCTATGTTTTTTTTATTCTTTATTTTTGAAACAGGGTCTCACTAAGTTGTGGAGGGCCTCACTAAGTAGCTGAGGCTGGCTGTGAACCTGTGATCCTCCTGTCTCATCCTCCCAAGTACTGGGATAACAAGCATGCGCCACCATACCTGGCTTTATTTCTTAATTTTTACCAAGCTAATGCATGCAAAATGGTATTTCATGATTTTAATTAAAACTTTTCTAACTATGAGTTATGAGTTTGAACATGCTTTCATGTATTTAGGGGAATTTGTGTTTCCTTTCTTTTGAAATGCCTGTATGTATCTTTTCCTAATAGGTTGCTTGTCATTTCTTATTAACTTGCAGTACTTGATTTAATCTAGAAATGAATCTTTTCTAGGTTTTATGCATTACAATTATCTTCTTACCTCTTACTTTTTAACAGCTACATAGTGGTCTATTAATGTGCTACCAAATTTGATTTATTCAGCCCTCTGCTGGTTTTTAGACTGTTTCCATCCTTTGCTATTGTTATAAGCAATACTATGATGATTTTCACTGTCTGTGTCATTTCACTTACA
The DNA here is from genome assembly GCA_004027185.1 of Glis glis. Classification (NCBI taxonomy): domain Eukaryota; kingdom Metazoa; phylum Chordata; class Mammalia; order Rodentia; family Gliridae; genus Glis; species Glis glis. The sequence goes on along the minus strand of PVJS01059285.1, from coordinate 1,907 downwards.
TGCAAGCACAGCTGCAAGATGGAAGACCCAGATGTGAGACTGCTGGCTCAGAGGGAATGTACAGCTTTAATTTTGAAAGATAGTGCAAAATTACTTTCCCTAAAGATAGGACCAACTTGCATTCCCACCACCAATTGCTATGGACACCTGATTGATACCCCACATCCCTTATAGGTGAGAGGTTGAAAAAAATGGCAGTCATGTAGTTTTAATGCACCTGGTATTATTATAAATGCAACTGAGTATTTTCACATGTGTAAGAGTTATCTAACATCCCTATCTGAAAAGTGGGCTGTAGAGTTCTGCTTTGCTCAGTACTGTTCCAACACTCCCCTTCTCACACAGCGCCAATCCCTCAATGCCGGCTCTACCTGAGCATAGTTTCGGATGGTTTCATGATCTTCATTTGCTGAAAACACACAGTGGTTGGTCATCTTGGTCTTGTCACCATCATCTATGCGTGTCCCTCCAGGGGCTGAAAACAGAAAAGTAATTCCAGTTAGGACAAGATTGAAATGAAAAGAGGATGTGATGGGCAGAACCCATCAATTCCTGCACATGGAGGAAAACAGTGACAGTAGGTATAAAATAACGAGTCACGTAAAATTTCATAGATCAATGTGTGTGTGAAAACCTACATACTGCTATATGTTTGTTTCCAATATAATACAAAGGGGTTGTTCCATTTCATATGCCGACCATAGTGCATAATGTTGTTGTTCCATAACCTTCACTAGAGTTTATCAATAAAAATCTGGTTCCCAGGGCCGGGTCTGGTGGTGCACACTTGTAATCCCAGTACTTGGCAGGCTGAGAAAGGAGGATCGCAGGTCCAAAGCCAGCCTCGGCAACTTAGCGAGGCTTTCAGCAACCTAGTGAGACCCTGTTTCCAAATAAGAAATGAAATTGGGGTGGGGGTGTAGCTTGGAGGTAGAATGCAATGCCCAGTATAAAAAAAAAAAAAAAAAACAGATTCTTTCCAAAGTATACCTTTAACCAAAAAAGCTAAAGAATAACCTTCAGTCACTGAATTTAATTTCATTATTCTCAGTGCATTCCTCATGTGTCCATTAATAGAACTGGAGGTATTTTCAGGCTTGATAACATTTTTCTGGACTCTAGTTCACCCAACTATGACACTCCTCAGACCTGACTCTTACAGACCTTTCTGGCTTCCACGTGGGTAGGCCTTAAAGTTGTCCCCTCCTTCCCTGACCTGTCACCAGTGGAACAGGGTATACTCAGACTTCCTGACATTTGTATTTGATCACCCAAGCAGTTACATTGGCTAGGAGTGTGTTTTATTCTGTCTTATCTTTTTTCCACATTGACTGAATGGACTAGAACAAAAGAATGCCTTTTCTCTGCAATTCAACGTTCCATATCCAAGGGCTCCCCTCTAAGCTGCAATGATGGCATGGCAAGCAAGGACTGATAAGAAGGGTGGAATCAGAACATTAGGTATTCTTGTTTTCTGAGTCTACTTCATTGCATTTAGGGTAGAAGGCTTAAACAGGACAAGTTAGAGTAATACCTCTCCTATGTTGAACAGGTATTTGTAGCATATATACCAGCTACTGTGGTAGGCTCCAAGGATATAATAATTATTAAAGCTGAAAAGAGCCAGGCGTGGTGGTGCACACTTGTAATCCCAGTACTTTGGGAGGCGGAGACCGGAGGATCTGGGTTCGTGGCCAGCCTCAGCATGCGCGCGCGCTCTCTCTCTCTCTCTCTCTCTCTCTCTCTCCCCCCCTGCCTCTCTCTCTCTCTCTACTTAGTGAGGCCCTCCGCAACTTCGTGAGACCCGGTTTCAAAAAATAAAGTATAAAAAATAGAGCTGGGGGTGTAGCGCGGAGGTAGAATGCCCCTGGGTTCAATCCCCGGTACTGCAAAAAAAAAAAAAAAAA
>PVJS01059284.1:0-11557 GCA_004027185.1 Glis glis | reverse complement strand
CTCCTCCTCCTCCTCCTCCTCCTCCTCCTCCTTCTTCTTCTTCCTCCTCTTTTTCCTCCCCTCCTTCTCCTCCTCCTCCTCCTCCTCCTCTTCTTCTTCTTCTTCTTCTTCTTCTTCTTCTTCTTCCTCTTCCTCCTCCTATTCTTCTTCCTCCTCTTCCTCATCCTCCTCTTCTTCCTCTCCTTTCCTCCTTTTTTCTTCCTTCTCCTCTTCCTCCTCTTTTTCCTCCCCTCCTTCTTCTTCTTCTCCTCCTCCTTCTGTTGTTCTTTTTTCTTCTCTTCCTCCTCCTCCTCCTCCTCCTCCTATTCTTCTTTTTCTTCCTCCTCCTTCCCCTCTTCTTTTTCCTCCTCTTCCTTCTTCTCCTGCTCTTCCTCCTCCTCCTTATTTACTACAAGGATGAAATGCAAACATGTTCCATTAAATCCTTATAGTATTTTAAATTAAAGCCCCTCTCTCCTCCAGAAAGAAAAAAACCCCTTATCTTTAATTGCTAAGGATTCAGAGTTTAGATGTGCTGAGTGACAGATCTGTGACAGGTCTGCAGTGATGGCAGGGTGAGGACAGCATGGCAGGCCTGGAAGGAGCAGGGTGCAGAGGGTGTGTTATCTCAGAGGTAGGTTCCAGAGTACTGACCTCCTGCTATCAGCAGGTCTTTGGTGACAAGCCCTCAGGGAGGTAGGAGGACACGGTGCATTTAGAAAGGTGAGGTCATAGGCCCTGTATTGGTCACGGTTCACTAGACTAACAGAATTCACAGAATGAGTATATGGAAAAAGGGGTTTATCAGATCAGCTTACAATGTAGTCCTGAGTTCCGACTGCACGTGGAGAGTCAGAGGAACCAGTAGCTGGTCGAGCTGTCTAAGAGCTCTTCGGAGAAACGATGAAGTTTCAGTTCGAAGGGCTGGAGGCCGACGATCTCAGACAAGAGCAGAAGATCAAGAAGCTCTTCAGAGAAACGGTGAAGTTGGAGGCCGACTATCTCAGACAAGAGCAGATGCGTTTTCTTCGGAAAGAGTCGCGCATCCCTCTATGCGGCTTTCTCCTTCTTTTATCTAAGTCCTGCACCTATCAGAACCCTGCTGCCTACATTTAGGGCAGGACTTTCTGTTTAATCTTCTGTTTCATAAACCAATTGTCTCATTGACACACCCAAAGTCACATGATCTTGGTTGTGTCATGATCCGGTCAAGTTGACAAATTAGATTAACTATCACAGGCCCCCAACCACACCAAAGGCCAGGTGGCTTTCCCGTAGCCCAGAGAGAGCTTAGAGAGCCACCATGACTGGTGGGGCTGAAGGGGCAAGCTAAATGACCCTTGGTAAAGGTTACAGAAGGGACCTTTGTCCTTTTGGAGAGTCAATCTGGTTGAGTAATGATTAGTATTTGGATCTAGCACCTGAGATGAAATTTCACTTTTTATGGTTATTTTGATGTTGTTTATGTTATCATTGGGTATTTTGTATTATTTTTAAATATCTGCCAATGTGTATCCTGAGTTATTTACCCTAAAGTGGTCGTTTTCAGAGTGTCTGAGATGCTTTATAAAATAAATATGATTATATATGGCAGTCACACAAGGCTCAATGAGAAAATGTTTTTACATCTAGGCCAACAAAAACTGCCAGGAGATGAGTCCATAAAGAGCAGAAGTGTAATGATGATGTGTGATGATAAAATATTTTATATGTACTCTCTGGGCATTCGAGAGTGTGAGAAAGCTCTTTTCTGACTCTTTTAAAATTTGGGTACTGGGGATTGAACCCAGGGGCATTCTATCTCCAAGTTACACCCCTGACCTTTTTTTTTTTTTTTTGCTAAGTTGAGGAGGGTCTCGCCAAGTTGTTGAGGTTGGCCTCAAATCTGTGATCCTCCATTCTCAGCCTCCCAAGTACTGGGATTACAGGTGTGGGCCACAACAGATGACCCAGGACGCCTGCTGCTGTTTTAGCTTTTATGAGAGAACACAGTTGAGTATCAGGCTTATCTGAGAAGGCCTGATATGCATCTTTGTTTTAAACTGTTTTGTAAGATGATAGTAAATGTATGTAGTTGCTTTAGTAAAGAGCTCAATTTTGCATAAAGGTGGGGATTGAATAGAAGGTTATGGTCAGGGCTCTGCCTGGATAACTCCACCCTTAGGAGTAGGAGGCTTGAACTGTAAACCCAGGTAGGATTTTCACCTCTTTTTTTGGGGGGGGTACCGGGGATTGAACGCAGGGGCGTTCCACCTCCGCGCTATGCCCCCGGCCCTATTTTTTTATGCTTTATTTTTGAAACCGGGTCTCATGAAGTTGCAGAGGGCCTCACTAGGGAGAGAGAGAGAGAGAGAGAGAGAGAGAGAGAGAGAGAGGGAGAGAGAGAGGGAGAGAGAGAGGAGAGAGGAGAGAGAGAGAGAGAGAGATCGATTGATCGATCGAGCGCGCGTGCATGCGCGCTGAGGTTGGCCGCGAACCCGGATCCTCCGGTCTCCGCCTCCCAAAGTACTGGGATTACAAGCGTGCGCCACCACGCCCGGCTGGATTTTCACCTCTTGAGAGGTTCCCTGAACCACAAAACTTAAGTGAAACCAGGCTAATGTCTTCAACTGGGAGTGGTGTCCTGAAATCTATATTGAGAAGCACCCAAGGCTACGTGCTTATTCCACGGTAAACAATTTGTGATCATCAGCAATGTCTGCCACAGGTGAAAGGTGGGAGACATAGCACAGGCACAGACACTTGCCACCTATGGTAGAATGAGTATTTGATTAGTTGTCTTCAAAGTATGTCTGCCTTCAAGCCACTGCAGATGAGGGTCAAAGGGCAAAGAAAGTCAAAAGTCAGGAGTGGCTATCATACAGCACCCATTGCTAACACGAGCTCCCCATTTCCCCTCCCCAGCCCCTGGCCACTGCCCTGCTTTCTGTCTCTGGAGTTGCCTACTCCAGGGCCACATATTAGTGGAACCATACCATATTTGTCCTTTTGTGTCTGGCTTATTTCATTCAGCACAGTGTCATCCGAGTTCATCCATGCTGTAGCGTGGGTCAGAATTTCCTTTCGTTTTCAGACTGAATAATATTCAGTATGCCTTATATATTTTAAAAAATTATAACACGCTATTTATCACTTGTTTGCTTTAGATTTGTTATACTTTACATTGTTAACTTTGGTATAATTCTTTTTCTTATAACTTTGGTTATACATTTGTGTTAATTTGGTTAACTTGTTTTTAAGTTGACCTGGTCTATTTTCAACCAGCATTTCACAACATGGGAAAACCCAATGAAAGATAAAGAGAAAAGTGGAAGAGAAGGAAATAATAGTAATAATAGTAATAATAATAATAATAATAATAATAATGATTAATAATAAAACAACGCGTTGAGCTTGGCTCATCCAGTGCCCTGCTGTCTCTCTCCTGATGCAGCTAGCAGGCGCTGTGGTCCTGTGAGGCTACCCTGGACCGTGCTGGCTCCCTGGTGACTCAGTTCCAGCTGGTGACAGCTGGCCTCTGTGGCCCTGTTTAATCTCCCCCAGTGGGCCAGTGCACAATGAGTCACCCCCTGCCCCCAGGACTCTGGAAACATCCTCTTCAGAAGTCTCCCTGGAGACAGCCTCCCCCAGTGGAGCCCTGTGTCCCTGCCAGGAATTTGAGTCTCTGTCACCAGGGAGAGGGGCATGTGCTAGAGGATCATTGTAGCTGGCTGATTTATGGCATGACTGTTGAGCAATGGCTGTATACTGTTGGGAGGCCGAGCCCCTGGGCTCTGTGCCCATGCCGATACCCTGCCCAGCTTGTCCTGGCCTCAGCATAGCATGGGTCTGTGGGAAGGGCTTCTCATCAGGAGGGCTCAACCTCAGCTCCTTCCTGACTCTCCATCTCCATCACATGAGAGCAATATGGAAAGAAAGAGGAAGCCACCTGCAGGCTGAATTGGTGAGAGAGCCAGTGTGCTTCTGGGCAGAGTGCATTGTCAGTAACTGGAATTTGTCCCCCATCCCAGGTCCTGAAGATGCTGTTGGGAATCTGAGAACAGGAAGGTGATGAGGAGAAACAGTGCTGTACTCATGAAAGTGTGCATAGCACGTGAGCACGTGCCCCCCGTACACAACCTGGTGTGGAGAGAGGAGCAGGGCCTGGGACCCACCAGCACAATCATGACCTAGAGAGCTGCACCTGAGCCCCTCTTCCCGAGGAGATGCCCTGGGGATGCAGGGGTGCCCAGCAGGCCAGGGAGCAGAGGGAGCCCAGCTCCAGCCTGAGAGACTCTGGGCTATAGGAACTGCAGTGAATCCCACCCAGAGGTTCTGGAACAGGGTGACAGAAATGGAGATGGTGCTTGGTGGCTGATGGATCTGTAAGGAAGAAGGCTGGGACCCAGCCAGGGATGCCGCGCATTGTGCACCACCCTCCTTCCTCTGGAAGTAATTGGCATTCTCCCGGCAAACTGTGAAATGGGTCTTGCTAGGTTCACTTTGCAGATGGGGAGGTGGCGTCCAGGGGAGTGACTTGCCCAGATCTGCATTGCTGTCTAGAGGCAGAGATGGGGTTTGTCCTCATGCTGTTTGCTTTGAGTCCACACTCTTCTCTTCAGCGGAGCCCGTTTGGATCTATTAGGCTTCTAGGCAGGTTCTTGGAAAGAGAAGCTCAGTTCTCAGTTAACTAGAAGTTGTGACTTGATTCCTTGGCTAGGGATGAGACCTAATGGGGACACCTCAGTGAACCAAACACAGAACAAATAACCAAGCTGTGCCTCATGCCAATTGCTAATTAATGCCTTGAAATGCATTCCTGCTACTACTTACCTTGGGGAAACTGCTACGGGTGGTGCAGCAAGGAGAAACCTGGATCCTGGAGTCTGGTGGATATTGGAATAGAATTTATTTTAAAGCCGGATCTATGATTTTGAGCAAGTTACTTAAAAACCGTCCATCTCAGTTGCTTTGACCATGAAAAGGCACAACTGAACCTCTTGTGTATTAATTAAACGAGACAAAGTGTGGAGAAGCAAATCACTTTGCTCTCAATAGATACACAACAATTTTTGGATCTCTCCTCCTTACCTTTACACTCCTCTCATGGAAATGTTTCTTATATTTTGGAATTTCTCTTTGACCCTCCCTCTCCACTGTATGATCTCTCTAGTCTTGGGACGGCCCTGGAGGCTGGTTTCTTGTCTCAAGTTGATGGCAGAGTAGGAGGAAGTGGCTTAGAGAGGGAGGTTGGTTCTTGGCAGGAGAATGATTGGGTTTAAGTCTGAGGTTTGCCACAACCTAAGGTGTCGGTGGGCCTGGAAAACCTGAACGCAGCAAGAGGACACCCAGCCAATACAGGGACAGTGTGTCCTCTGGAGCAACCCCCTCCAGGGGCTGGGACTTGCATCTGCAGAGATGTGAGTAGGGACTCCACAAATGTCTGAAACAGGAAGAGGGAAGTCAGGCTGAGGGCCAGGGGCCAACTCAGAAGCCCAGTTCTCCACAGGAGGTCAGCTGAAGGGCAGTCTGGGGGCACCATGACTCCAGGTCTTCATGTGGGCATTCAAGGTTGGGCCTCATTCCAACTTCCACGGGAAGCATGGCTTTCTCTCCAAGCCTTGTAAGTTTGAAAATGCTCTCTGGATTCCATCAGGAATGATGAAAGCACCAAAGGAAACTCAGCTCAGCTCATAAAATATGAAGAGACAAAAGGCATCCAGATTGGAAAGAAAGAAAGAAAGAAGAAAAACAATCTGTTTTCAGATGGCATGATCTTGTATGTAGGAAATCTAAAGATGCACACAAAGAAGGTATTAGAACTAATAAAGGAGGTCAGCAAGGTTGTAGGGTGTGAAGTAAACATACAGAACCACACTGTGCTTCTATATACTATCAACGAACGATCCAAAATTGGAATTAAGAAAATTCCTTTTACAATAATATAAAAAGGAATAAAATGCATATCAATAAATCTATCAAAAAAGCACAAGCCTGGTACACTGAACACTGCAAAACATCACTGAGAGACATTAAAGAAGGCTCAAGGCCGGGCGTGGTGGCGCACGCTTGTAATTCCAGTACTTGGGAGGCAGAGACAGGAGGATACGGGTTCGCGGCCAGCCTCGCCTACTTAGGTCCTCCGCAACTTAGTGAGACTCTGTTTAAAAATAAAGAATAAAAAATAGGGCTGTGGGTATAGCTCAGAGGTAGAATGCCCCTGTGTTCAATCCCCAGTACCACCAAAAAAAAAAAAAGAAGAAGAAGACTCAAAGATGGGAAAGATAGCCCATGTTCACAGTCTTGATATGGTTAAGACAGAGAAACTACCTAAGTTGATCGATAAATTTAACGAAGTTCCTGTCAAAGTTTTTCTACATAATTAGTGTTTTTTGATACATGAGTAACAAATGTTTTGTAAATTTTTTGGTATTTTATTTAAAATATATAAAGATGTTTAAGATTTTTATGACTTCCAATTTAGCATTTTGCCCCCATTTTGATATATTTTACTGTTTTGAACTTAGCATGTCCTTCACTCACCAGACAATTGTCACTTCTATCGAAAATCCTAGGTTCAATTCCTAAACTTGTTTGAAATTTATTTTGGACAACAATGTAAGAGCCCATTTTCTGGTTACAAATTGCAAGTCTTAACATAATTTTCTTAACATAATTTGTTCTTGCCCCATATTTTTCTAATGGATTCTTTATCATATAGGATAGATCATAGTATATTCAATACTCTAATAAAGGTAAATTTATGTATATAAGTAATTGTAAGTACTATATTATAAACATATATTATATATAAACTTATATATTATAAATGTATATATTATGAACTATAATATATATTATAAACTTATATATATGCGCTAGTCTGTGCCCATTATTCTTTTCTATTAAATTCTGCTAGAGAAGGGAATTGTCTCAGTCTGGTCTCTTATTTACATGTGTGTGTGTGTGTGTGTGTGTGTGTGTGTGTGTTGCTGGAACATGAACTGTCTGGCTCATACTAGGCAAGTGCTCTACCACTGAGGTGTGCAGTCCTCTCATTTGCTTTTAATTTTTTTTATTGGTGCATTGTAATAATACATCTTGATGGGTTTCAGGATGGTAGAAGTATACATGCACACATTGGTCAATTAGCCCTCCCCCAATTTCCACCTCCATCCCTCCTCCTTCCCTCCTTCTCCTGCTCAGCATAGTAGTTGACATTGATATATTTGTGTATGTATATCCTGTGCATTAGGGTATTTCCCTCTCCCCCCCATCTCCCTCAGTTAGGTCGCCTTCTTTACTCCTCTGAGGTTTTCTCCATCTTTGTCTGGAGTCCCTCCTATGCCCCATTCTCCCTAGCTTCTGCCTATTAGGGAGAGCACTCACCGCTAAAAACACAAACAACCCAATCAAAAAATGGGCAAGTGAACTAAATAGGCACTTCACAAAAGAAGAAATACAGATGGCCAATAAATGTATGAAAAATGTTCAACATCATTAGCAATCAGAGGGATGCAAATCAAAACTACCCTGAGATTTCACCTAACCCCAATTAGCATGGCAATCATTAAAAACACAAACAGTAACAAATGAGGATGTGGAGAAGTAGGGACTCTAAAATACACTGTTGGTGGGACTGAAAATTAGTGCAACCACTTTGGAAAACAGTGTGGAGGACCCTCAGAAGAATGGGAATGAACCTACCTTATGACCCAGCAATACCACTTCTGGGTATCTACCCAAAAGAATGGAAACCAAATTACTAGACTAATGCACGTGTATCTATGTTTATAGCTGCACAATTGACAATTGCCAAACTATGGAACCAGCCAAGATGTCCATCAACAGATGAATGGATTATAAAATTTTTTATTTGAAAATATTATCAATGCAAAATAATTGTACCTATTGAATTCTCCTTTGCAAGGAAGGTTCAAAGGATTGCTGGCACTGTGATTCTAAGAAACCTCCCATGTGAGACCTGGCAGCCCCCCCTTCCTATAACACGATCCCATCACTGGCAAATGAAGATCTGCCTTCCCATTCTGGATGATCAATCTTTCTTAAGGTAGTTCCTAGAAGAAGGTGAGGCTGGGGAAGCTCAGCTCAGTTCTTGTCCCCAACTCCAGGCTTCTGCCGGAGGGAGAGCCAAAATTAGAGAAAGAGTAATTTTTCCAGAGACAGCTGGCTTTGAAGCTTACCCTAAAACAAAAAATGTTCTAAAAGCTGGAAGGGGCTGGACCTGATTAGGGACACTGTGCAGAAGCCCCGAGGCTGCTGCCAGAGCCCGGAGCCTGTGAGGGGCGCGCGGCTTCCACAGATAGGGCATTGTCATGGTTCTACCACAAATATTATTCCTGGAATCAAGACCGAAGTTCCTAGAAGTCAGTGGTTTGGGGCAAGCTTCCTTCTTGCTGTAAATAACCATGATAGGTTGCAGCTGCCTGCGGTCACATGGATGCATGGAGGTCAGGGTGGGGGAGGGGTGGGGCGGGCACAGAGGAGCAGCCTCAGGTCTCCACGCTGGCACGGGAGGGGCTGGAGTGCTGTGCCAGGCTTGGATGGAAGCTGTGGGGTGCAAGCAGCCTCTGTCAACCATGGGAAGGATGTTTACTCCGATCCCACCCCAGCAGCTATGTGCCTAATGATGCCAGGCATGCAGGGACGTTGGCAAGCCTGGAGGAGCAAGCGACAGAACTGGAAGGAGGAAGGAGGCTGACCTAGTTACAGAGCAAACTCCAGGGAGCGCAAGCCCAGAGCTTGGAGACGGCTCTCTCTGTTCTGAAATTGCCGGGGAAACCAGGGGAATATCGAGCAAGTGCCGTGTGCAGGATTCTTCTCTGGATTCCCCATACACTTGGGTCCCCTGCCTCTGTCTTCCTGGAGATATCACGAGGCACAGGTCAGTCTGAACGCATTACAGTTGAGGAAACCATGGCTCAGAGGAGTGAACTGGCCAGGCTGCACAGGAGGTTGGGGTGAGGCTGCTCCTGCAGGGTGTCCTTACTGACACCAGGGCTGGCACGGGCCTCCCCTGGCCTGTTCCCACCACGCCCGGCTGCCTCTCCAGCCCGCCCACCATGGCTGCTCTGACCCTCTGATCTGAGCCAGCTGCACTTCTCTCTGCTGCAGACACCTTGACATCTTCAGGTTCGTCGTGAGGCTGGAGTGCCTGAGCATGGCTCTGCCGTCACTGCATCCTAAGAAGGGTCCCCGAGTACCAGCCTTCTTGTCATCACTCTTGCTGGTCTCCATGACGATAAACACAACAGCATGAACTCTGCACATCAGCGCCCCTTCCTGGAACGTGGGGATCTGCTTCTGTCACCTCCCGAGGACCCTCTTCTTGGGACACGCCCTGCCCTCATTCACTGGCCGTGAACCATCAGACCACCCTATGGCCGTGCTCACCCACAGGGCAGGACAAGCACTGGAGACAAGCGGAGTCACAGGGGCTCCGCAGGGCACGGTGGGATGAGCTGACAGAGGGGCAGGAGCCCGAGGTGTGTCCTCTCAGGTCCAGCCATAAGAAATGTATAAAAAGAAGTGCCAACCTGAAGTTCTTTCTCCTGTGACAACACTCCTCGTGGTTCTTGCTCTGTAAGGAAGGGCTGGAGGAAATGAGTTTCCAAACGCCATTTGCAGGAACGTCTCAGGCTAACTAGCTGGAGGTGCTGCTGCTGGCTGCAACGTGCGCCAACTGGTGCGGCTCTTCTGGACCGCTGTGGATTCCACCAGCTGCATTCGAAGGTTTCCTTCGGTGGCGCCCTTCCTGAAGCAAAAAAAGGGATGTGCTCCCTTGGGAGAAGGCAGCTTGTCATTTTTGTGTTGTTTTTATTCACGTCCACGGGTGAGAAACTCGAATCTAGATGCTTCCTTTGACTTCTTCACCTGATGGTCGCTTTATCATATGGGGACTGTTCAATGGATGCTTTTCAGCCAGGGTTCTAGCTAGAGGTCATTTTTTCCCCTTTAGGTTCTCGGCTTAGAGTTTTATAATAGAGGACAACATGAAAACAGAAAGCAAGCACTTCTCAAAGTTAATCCCAAGGGAGATAAGAAGGAGAGATGAGGACTGCAGGGAAGCTCGGCCTGTGGAACTGGCTGAAGAAACAGAGCCAAGAAGAGAGATGGAGAGCCTGGAAACCCAGGCTGTGGGAGATAGAGCTGCATTCTAGAATCTTCTCCCGAGAGCCGCCCAGACTCAGGGTGCTCATGGAGCTGAAATCAGGTTGAATGAGCAGAGCATGAGTAGTACAGCCTTGTGCTTGACCGGTGTTATGGGTGAGCTACGTCCCTCCAGGAATCCATATGTGGGAGTCCCAATCCCCAGTATCTCAGAAAAAGACCGTATTTGGAAATGGGGCTTTTAAACAGATAATTAAATTAAAATAAAGTCATCAAGGTAGGCCCTCATCTCACATGGTTGTCCTTATAAGAAGAGGAAATTCAGACACAGACACACAGGGAGGGACGCCATGTGAGGGCCCAGGGAGAAGACACGGTCTACATGTCCAGGAGAGAGGCCTCAGGAGGGGCCAGCCCTGGTCACACCTTGACCTTGGACACCAACCTGTGGTTTCTGCCCCCCAGACTAGGGTGCTTGTTATAGCGGCCCCTGCAAACGCACACAGTGATGTAGACCGTTAATTATCTTTAAGAGAGGTCCACTGTGACAGCAGTGACTAGGAATTAATCCTCACCTCTTGGATTTTTGGAAGTTGAGTCAGAAAGATCTCCGGGGTGTTTTGTCTCATCTTCTCTTTCTTTTAGCAACATTTTGATTCATTTAAAAATATTGTTCAGCCAGGCGTGGTGGTGCACGCTTGTAATCCCAGTACTTGGGAGGCTGAGACTGGAGGATCTGGGTTCGCAGCCGGCCTCAGCTACTTAGTGAGACCCTGTTTCAAAATAAAGAATAAAAAATAGGGCTGGGGTGGATATTGGAAGTAGAATTCCCCTGGGTTCAATCCCCAGTACTGCAAAAAAATATAGAAAATAAAAAAATAAAATAAAAATTCTGTTCAGCGCTCATGAGGTACCGGACCTAGATCTAGTCTCAGGATGCTCTTCAAGGCTGTAGGATGGGCTACTGGTGGCCATGGCAGGGTCTACTCAGAAGTTCTAGAAACTCTTCAGGCCCCGCTGCCCGGGGTCTGCGGTGAGTTCTGGGGGTTCATGGCTGCTCGTCTTGGCTTGTTCAGCCTGCTCATTCTGAATGTGGTCACTTGGTGCGGCTACAGTGAGGAACCAGAAGCCACAGCAGATGGGCCCCCAGAACCTCCCTCAGGCTTCAAGCCGTGGCTGCAGGGCTGTCCTGCTCCTGGCCCAGGAGCACTGACATGGGAGCACTAGAGCGGGAGCACTGGCCAGGGCTGCTCAGGGGCAGGCAGAACAGACTGGACACACCGGTGTCAGTAACATCATGACCCCTGCAACTTGGCAAAGAACTGGAATGATGTGGAGAAAGAAGCTTCCCCCCAAAGAGCTCTCGGGGGAGCCAACACTATATAGAGTAGGGGCCAGCAGGCCTCAAACCAGCGGTCCTAAAACGTGTGTGTGTGTGTGTGTGTGTGTGTGTGTGTGTGTGTGTATG
>PVJS01059283.1:0-11558 GCA_004027185.1 Glis glis | reverse complement strand
ATTTTGAGACCCGGTCTCACGAAGTTGCGGAGGGCCTCACTAGGTAGAGAGAGAGAGAGGCTGGGAGAAAGAGAGACAGAGAGAGAGAGTGAGAGACGGAGAGAGAGAGAGAGACCGTGCGCACGGAGCTGAGGCTGGCCGCGAACCTGGATCCTCCGGTCTCCGCCTCCCAAAGTACTGGGATTACAAGCGTGCGCCACCACGCCCGGCTTGGAATTTTAGTTTTAATTAGTTCACTGAGTAGTAACCTAAGGCCCATCAAGAGAGACTAATGTGTGGTGGCGCACACCTGTGATCCCAGTACTTGGGAGGCCAGGACAGGAGGATCACAGGTTCAAGACCATCCTTAGAATTTGTGAGACTCACAGCAACCTAGTAAGACTCTGTTTCAATATAAAAAAATCACAAAGGGCTGGGGATGTAGCTCAAAGGTAGAATGCCCCTGGGTTCAATCCCCAGTAACATCTCACACACACACACACACACACACACGCACGCGCTAAATAAATGAGTACATTTTTTTGTGTGTGTGTGTGGTGCTGGGATTGAACCCAGGGGCATTCTACCATCAAGCTACACCCACAGCCCTATTTTATTATTATTTTTTAATTTTGAAACAGGGTCTCATAAAGTTGCTGAGAGCCTCACTAAGTTTCTGAGGCTGGCTTCAAACCTGCGATCCTCTTGTCTCAGCCTCCCAAGTACTGGGATTACAGGCGTGTGCCACCATACCTGGCTCAAATGAATACATTTTTAAGATTGGCTTTGACTGAATTCCTGACACCATCTTATTAGGCTAGGTGTCCCTTGAAAAGTTGTATGCCATTTAAAAAATATGGAGCAGGGCATGCTGGTGTGTACCTGTAATCCCAGTACTTGGAAGATGAGACAGGAAGATCCCAGGTTCCCAGTGAGTGCAGTAGCTTAGTAAGACTGTTTCAAAATAAAAGGATGGAGCCGGGCGTGGTGCACGCTTGTAATCCCAGTACTTGGGAGGCTGAGACAGGAGGATCTGGTTTCACAGCCAGCCTCAGCTACTTTGTGAGGCCCTCCGCAACTTCGTGAGACCCTGTTTCAAAATAAAGAATAAAAAATAGGGCTGGGGGATATAGCTCGGAGGTAGAATGCTCCTGGGTTCAATCCCCAGTACCAAAAAAAATAAATAAAAAAAGGCTGGGGGGTCGACACTCAGTGGTTAAGTATCCTTGGGTTCAACCCACAGTACTTTAAAAATATATGTATATGTACTAAAAATAAATAAAAATTAAAAATATGGGTCAATTTTTCCTTTGTTTTGAAAAAAACTAGCCTTTACTCAACTACCATATTAATCGAACTGGATATGAAAGCGATTGGTTTTGGTCTAAATTTAGTTTTAGCTAGTAGGCAGGATTTTATGACAGTGCCACTTCTTTTCCACACTGGTTTTACTTAGCAAAGTCTCCCAAATTATATCTCATGTTACTTAAGTGTGTAGTCTGGAAAGAGGAAAAAACTGTTAATTCCATTTATAAATTACTCAAAATGCTGTAGTTTGTCAATGTGTCTGATTATTCTGTATAATTTGATAACTTATTAATGTCACTTGATTTTTAACCCAGTTTTCCTTAGTTTTGGTAGATCACTAATTTTGAATGACTCATAATCCTTGTGTCCTTTTTTTTTTCTTGGAACAGATATAGAAACTTTAATTTTAGAAGATAGTGAAGATGAGAATGCTTTATCAATTTTTGAGACTAGTTGTCACTCAGGATCACCAAAGAAACAGTCATCAGCTGCTGCTATACATAAACCCTACCTTCATTTTACAATGTGAGTAATTTATATACAATTTCTTTCTATTTAGAATGATTTTTGCTAGTTTGTTTATAATTGTATATTTTTACTTGTGATTATAACCTTGAGGACTTTGTTTTTCTGTTATTTGGACACAATTTTGGAAACCTTTTACAGTGCCTACTTTTTTTGTATGGTAGTGATAAGTTTGTTGGTTAACTACTTGATTTTCCCAAGTAGGAGAATCTTATCTGCTAGTTGGCTTTTTTGTTTTGGTAAAATGATTGTGGTATTTTTTCCTCCCTTTCTTCCTTCCTCCCTTCCTCCTTCCCCTTCCCCTTCCTTCTGAGGTAGGGGAAGGATTACCCTTTGGAAATCAACCCATGGGGCCCCAATTTTACTGCTTTTTATTTCAGTTAAAATGGACAGAAATGAAATATTTATCACTATCTAGGGCAATTTAGCTTGTGATAAATTTCAGCTGATAATGTAGGCTACTGAAGAGATTTTGTTTGTTTTTGATGGTACTGGGGATTGAACACAGGGCCATTCCACCTCTGAGCTACACCCCAGCTCTTTTTTATTATTTGTTTTGAAACAGGGTCTTTCTAGGTTGCTGAGAGTCTTACTTAGTTGATGAGGGCAGTCTTGAACCTGTGATCCTCTTATCTCAGCCTACCAAGTACTGGGATCACAGCCATGTGCCACCATGGCCAACCTGAAGAGGTTTCGAATTAGAAATTTTTCAGTAATTAAACAAGTCAGGTGTAGTGGCGCATGCTTATAATCCCACCACTTGGGAGGCTGAGACAGGAGGATTGCAGGTTCGCGGCCAGCCTCAGCTACTTAGTGAGGCCCTCCACAACTTAGTGAGACCCTGTTTCAAAAAAAAAATAACAAAAACAAAAACAAAGAAAGCCAGGCATGGTGGCGCATGCTTGTAATCCCAGTACTTGGGAGGCTGAGACCAGAGGATCCAGGTTCGCGGCCAGCCTCAGCTAGTTAGTGAGGCCCTCCACAACCTCGTGAGACCCGGTTTCAAAATAAAGTATAAAAAATAGGGCCGGGGGTGTAGCTCGGAGGTAGAATGCCCCTGGGTTCAATCCCCGGTACCACAAATAAAAAAAAAATAGGGCTGGGGGTTTAGCTCGAAGATAGAATGCCCTTGGGTTCAATCCCCAGTACCACTAAGGTTTTTATTTTTTTGTACTGGGGGTTGAACGCAGGGGCATTCTACCTCCAAGCTATACCCCCAGCCCTATTTTATTTTTAGTTTGAAACTGGGTTTTACTAGGTTGACGAGAGTCTCACTACTTGCTGAGGCTGTCCTTGAACCCGGATCCTCCTATCTCAACATCCCAAGTACTGGGATTCACAGGTGTGTGCCACCACGCCCAGCTTTTGATTATCTAAGACTTCATGGGTTTTCTATTTCCTTTTATATTTTTACTATTTTAAAACAGCTTTTGCTGTGCACTATAATGGGTAAACACTTTTAGTACAAATGTAATTTTAAATTAAGAGACCAAATAGTTTTCAAATACCAACAGCATTATTACTTGCATTTACATAATTAGCACCATAGTTGAAGGACCATAAAGCTACTTTCAGGTTGATCTAATAGCACTTCTATTAGAAGAGACTGCATTGTGTGTACTTTTAACAAATTTTTCTGTAGGTGTATTTTGCAGTATTGGGGATTGAACCCAGGGGCATTCTACCTCCAAGCTACAACACACAGCCCTATTTTTTTATTCTTTATTTTTAAACAGGGTCTCACTAAGTTGCAGAGGGCCTCACTAAGTAGCTGAGGCTGGCTGTGAACCCAGATCCTCCTGTCTCAGCCTCCCAAGTACTGGGATTACAAGTGTGCGCCTCAACGCCTGGCTGTAGATGTATTTTGAACAAAAAAAAATTTTTTTTTTTTTTTGCGGTACAGGAGATTGAACCTGGGGCATTCTACCTCCGAGCTACACCCCCAGCCCTATTTTTTTTTATTCTTTTATTTTGAAACAGGGTATTACTAAATTGTGGAGGGCCTCACTAAGTAGCTGAAGCTGGCTGCAAACTTGGATCCTCCAGTCTAAGCCTCTCAAGTACTGTGATCCTAAGTGTGCGCCACCACGCCCGGCTTATTTTGAACAAATTTAAGTCTTCAACTTGAATCAGTGTTGATATGATTATATGTGTTGATAACCATTTCTTTTTTTTTAATTTTTTAAGTCTAAATTACTTTAATCTGTTCTTTTTTCTTGACCTATTTTTTAAGAGCTCTTCTATTAAAAAGGTTTTTCTTCTTTTTCAGGTCCTTTCCTGCTTACATTCAGGGAACTTCTCTTAGACCCTTCTAGCATTTTTATAGATCTGTTTTATTAATAGTTATGGGCAAGCTAATTACTTTTTTCTGCCTTTTACCTTATGTGTGTGTGTGTGTGCGTGTGTGTGTTTTGTTTGACAATTTAATTGTTTAGATTGGAATTATGTAACAGCAAGAGTTAAGGAACTATCAAAAGACTTATGTTCCAATTATGTAAGATAGTTCTATTGTCAATAAAGGAAGACAGACATAGATTTTGATATTAGAAAACTTTCTAGCCGGTCTTGGTGGCGCACGCTTGTAATTCCAGTACTTGGGAGGCTTAGACCGGAGGATCTGGCTTCCGTGGCCAGCCTCAGCTATTTAGTGAGACCCTGCACAACTTAGACCCCGTTTCAAATTAAAGAATAAAAAAAAAAATAGGGCTGGGGTTGTAGCCTGGAGGTAGAATGCCCCTGGGTTCAATCCCCAGTACCGCAAAAAAAAAAAAAAGAAAATTTTCTAGTTTTGTGTTTGACTTTTTATTAAGAACATTCTCCACATGCCACGCATGGTGACACTTGTAATCCCAGGACTTGGGAGGCTGAGACAGGAGGATCGCAGGTTTGCGGCCAGCCTCAGCTACTTAATGAGGCCCTCCGCAGCTTAGTGAGACCCTGTTTCAAAATAAAGAATAAAAAATAGGGTTGGGAGTGTAGCCTGGAGGTAGAATACCCCTTGGGTTCCATCTCCAGCACCACCACCAACAACAAAACAAAAAAGAACATTCTCCACCATTGATTGAATTTAATGTGTGCCACTGGTATGGCTCATTAGTTTAGCATTTCTGCAAGAATTGGTTTAATTTTAGCTTCCTTTACATAAGCTTTCCAAGTTTATTGATTTCACTTTGACTCAATAGCAAGACAGCTATATTCTAGAACAATCGTTTTTCTTAGATGTTTCAGTAATGCTCATTAATTTATCACTTTATTCACCCACTCATTTTCTCAATTTTTGTTTATTGTATCCCAGGTACTGTAAGAAAACATAGCATGAGTAAGATATATCATAGTTCTTACTCTGGAGAAGTTCTTGATATTGGGGTTCACAAAGATTGAGCTGTGACTAAAGATGTATGAAAGCAGAACTAATTTTGTCGGGAAGTCCAGGAAAGCTCCCAGGAGACATGGTGACGTTTGTTGTTGTTTTGAGTATGACGAGTTGAGAGTTAGCATCTGAGTTCTTACTACAAACTAAACATGTGCTAGGTATGTAAAATCGTACAGCATTTGTAGTTGCCATCGTGTTATAGATGAGGAAATGGAAGCACAAATAAGTAAATTGTCTAGGATCGTTCTGCAAGTAGGGTTCAGCCAGGCTTTGTACTATTTCTGTCCTGGGATCGTTATTTTTTCCAAATTGATTTCTGAGCTTAATAAGTAGATAGGGAATTGTATTGCTTCTTTGGGTAAGCTGGACAGTATTATTTTTCACACTCTTAGAAGCATGCACTTTAGAATAAAGGCCTTTAGTAAGGGCTACACATAGGGTTTGTTTGTATGGTTTGTTTTTCTGTTTGAGAGCATATGTTAGCATGCCAGATCAATGCAGAAAAAGGTGATAACCAAGAGGAAAGACTGACCTTAGTGCTTTTCTTTAGCAATACTAGCCTGGGCAGTAGTGGTGGGTTTCTGGGAATAGCCTCATAAAACAATATTGAAACTTATTTTTAAGATTTAAGACAAGCCTGCTGTGGTAGCACATGCCTGTAATCCCAGTACTTGGGAGGCTGGGATGGGAGGATCACAAGTTTGAGGCCAGCCTGGGCAATTTAACAATATTTTGTTTCAAAATAAAAGAGGACTGGGAGTATAACTCAGTAGTAGAGTACTCCTGGGTTCAATCCCCATTACTGTAAAAAAAGAAAAAAAATTTAAGTAGAAGTCAAGGTAGTTATGGTCTCCTAAGCTAGTGGAGAGACCATATGATAGAAAATAAGTTTTCTTTCTTTTTTGTTTTTGGTACCAGGGACTGAACACAGGGGCATTCTACCACTGAGCTATACCCCTAGCCCATTTTTTTGGAAACAGGGTCTTGCTAAGTTGCTGAGAATCTTGCTAAGTTGCTGAGGCTGGCCTCAAACCTGTGATCCTCCTGCCTCAGCCTCCCACGTACTGGGATTACAGGTGTGAGCCACCATGCCCGGCTGTTTTCTTTCTTTATGTTACCATAAAGGGATTAGAAACAGCCTTCTAAAGTTTTAAAAATGAAAATAGCTTTGTTTTTTTCTGATTAGAAAGATGATATACTCTGTAGAAAATTCAAGTAATAAAGAAGAGCATAAAGAAGAAAGTACAAATTAAAGCCCCAGAAGTTGAAGGTAATATTTGTTCAAGTTTTGGTGACCACACTTCCATGTTCTCTTTATGCATATAAGTAGACTGACACATTATTTCATGTAGGTTATATCCTCCTGTAAGCTGTTTATGTAACTTGTTTTCTTTTTTTTTTTTTTTGTGGTAACGGGGATTGAACCCAGGGGTGTTCCACCTCCGAGCTACACCCCCGGCCCTATTTTTTTATACTTTATTTTGAAACCGGGTCTCACGAAGTTGCGGAGGGCCTCACTAAGTAGCTGAGGCTGGCCGCGAACCCGGATCCTCCGGTCTCCGCCTCCCAAGTACTGGGATTACAAGCGTGCACCACCATGCCTGGCTACTTGCTTTCTTTTTTAAAGTCAAGGAAATTTATTTCCTGAGGTCACGACAGAGGAAGCTGATTCCTAGCCTATGAGCTCTGACCATGAGGGGCAGAGTGCTGCCTACACACTGGGTGGACCAGGGAGCTGGAGTCTGTGCTGTCACCACACACTCCATCACCTTGGCTGGTGTTTCAGACAGTGGTGGTAACTTGCTTTTTAAATCAACTATGCTGGGAATGTTATTATTTATTTTTTGCGGTACTGGGGATTAAACCCACGGGCATTCTACCTCCAAGCTACCCCCCAGCCCTATTTTTTATTCTTTATTTTGAAACAGGGTCTCACTAAGTTGCACAGGGCCCCACCACTAAGTAGCTGAGGCTGGCAGAGAACCTGTGATCCTCTTGTCTCAGCCTCCCAAGTACTGGGATTACAAGCATGTGCCACCATGCCCGGCTCTGGGAATGTTATTTCATATCAGTATATATTTAATGTCACTCTTAAGATAACTGTATAGTTTCTAATTTTTTAGATGTTCCAAAGTTTATAGAATTTATCAAATTTGAAGTTTTCAGTTTTCCTCTTTTATAAACAGTGCTGTAATAGACAGCTTTCTTTGATTCAGAGCTCGAGGTAAAATTTAAGGACTGTGATTGCTGTAGCAAAGGGTATATACATTTAAAACCTTGATACAGACTGTTAAATTGCTTTCTAGAAAGAGTATACCAATTTATATTTCCACACCTAAGGTATGAGAGTGCTATTTTTTATACCTTGTCAATTTTGAGCAGTGTTTGTCCTTTTTTTTTTTTGGTACTGGGGATTGAACCTAGGGATTGTACCTCCGAGCTGTACCCCCAGGCAAGGTTGCTGAGGCTGTCCTCAAACTTGCAATCCTCCTATTTCAGCCTCCCAAGTACTGGGATTACCGGCCTGTGCCACCACACCTGGCTAGTGTTTGTCTTTTGTGTGTGTGTGGTACTGGGTCTCACACATGCTAGGCAAGTGCTCTACCACTAAGCTACACTCCAACCCCCAGCCCTGTTTTGTAAAAGTGCCCATTGTGTGCCCAATATTATCCTAGGTACTTGGGATATGTTAATAAATTGGGATAAAATCCCACCTTCATTGAACTTTTATTTTAGAGGAGATGAGAAATAAAATGATAAATGTAGTAGATAAATACATTAAAAATTGCAGAGAAGAGAAGAATGCAGAGAAGAATGGTAGAGATCATTAAATCCTTGGGGTGGGGTGAGTTAGAGATTTTGTGTGTGTGTGTGTGTGTGTGTGTGTGTGTGCGTGCGTGTTTATGTTTGGTACTGGGGATTGAACCCAGAGGAATTCTATCTTTGAGCTACCCCCCACCCTATTTTATTTATTATTTTTTGAAACAGGGTCTCCCTAAGTTACCGAGACTGGTCTCAAACCTGGGGTCCTCCTGTCTCAGCCTCCCAAGTACTGGTGTTACAGGCGCGCGCCACAACGCAGAGCTACAGAATATTTTTGAGCATGCATTTTGTCATATTTAGACCTGCCAAATATAATTCCAGAAAAGTTGTGCATTTTTCTCACTCCACTAGATGTGGGCCACTAATTTTCCCATCCTTTCACTAACAATGGATATTAATTAATTACTTTATTACTTTATTTATTTATTACTTTATTCATTTATTTATTTATTTATGGTGGTACGGGGAATTGAACCCAGAGGCATTCTAACTCTGATCTATACCTCCGGCTTTTTTATTTTTTAATTAATTAATTAATTAATTAATTATTTTTGGCATTGGGGATTGAACCCAAGGGCATGCTACCTCTGAGCTACACCCCTAGCCCTATTTTTTTTTTTATTCTTTATTTTGAAACAGGGCTCACTGAGTTACCGAGGGCTTCACTAAGTAGCTGAGTCTGTCTGTGAACCTGGGTCCTCTGGTCTCAGCCTCCCAAGTATGGGGATTACAAGTGTGTGCCACCATGTCTGACATTTTTAAATTTTTTGAAACAGAATTTAGCTAGGTTGCTGAGTGTCTCACTAAGTTGCTGAAGCTGTCCTTGAACCTGTGATCCTTCTGTCTCAGCCTCCCAAGTACTGGGATTACAGGGTGCACCACCATGCCTGGCTACATATTTGTCATTGTTTTTATTTATGTTTAATTTTTCTTATTTTTTTTGTGGTACCGGGGATTGAACCCAGGGCCATTCTACCTCCGAGCTACACCCCCAGTCCTATTTTTTTATACTTTATTTTGAAACCAGGTCTCACGAAGTTGTGGAGGACCTCACTAAGTAGCTGAGGCTAGCTGCGAACCCGGATCCTCTGGTCTCAGCCTCCCAAGTACTGGGATTTCAAGCATGCACCACCATGCCCGGCTTAATTTTTCATCTCTATGTTAATGCCTGCCATATGATTCTCAAGCCTAGATTGCTCCTGAGATTCATACCTTGTTCACTGCCTATCTCTCCTTTGTTTTCCCACAGATCTTTCTGTATATAATTGGACTGTGTTTGCTTATTTCCTACAAGTCTTGTGAGCCACCATCCATTCAGTTGTCCCAGCTAGAATGTGACACCATCCTTCACTTCTTCCTCCTTTCCATATCTAGTTAATGATGACGCCCTGTTGCTTTGTCTTTCTAAACAAGCCTCCTTTCAGGTCATTGCTTATCACTTGGTCTGAGAGTATTATTGTTTATATTGTCATTAACATTTCATGCCTGGGTTACTATAGCAGACCCTTAACTGTTCATCTTTCCTTCCATTTTGCCTTCTTTTTTTTTGCGGTACTGGGGATGGAACCCAGGGGCGTTCTACCTCCGCTCTACACCCCCGGCCCTTTAGTTTGAAACCGGGTCTCATGAAGTTGTGGAGGGCCTCACTAAGTAGCTGAGGCTGGCCGTGAACCCCAGATCCTCCAGTCTCCGCCTCCCAAGTACTGGGATTGCAAGCATGCGCCACCACTCCCGGCTTTCATTTTGCCTTCTGTCAAAACTTTCCCATACTGGTATATACTAACCTAGAGATAGCTTTTCAAAAAATATAGTCTTCTTTCAGTATCTCTGGGTGATTGATCCTAGAATCCCTGAACCTCCTTGGATACTTTTGGGGAGGGGTACTGGGGATTGAACCCAGGAGCATTCTACCTCCAAGCTACAACCCAGCCTGTTTTTTTTTATTATTTATTTATTTATTTATTTATTTATTTATTTATTTATTTATTTTTGTGTGGTACTGGGGATTGAGCCCAGGGGCATCCTACCTCTGAGCTATGTCCCCAGACCTGTTTTATTTTTATTTGGAAACAGGGTCTTATTAGGTTGATGAGAGTCTCACTACTTGCTGAGGATGTCTTCAAACCTGTGATCCTCCTGTCTCGGCCTCCCAAGTACTGGGATTACAAGTGCGTGCCATCACGCCCGGCTTATTTTTTATTTTGAAACAGTATCACACTAAGTTACTGAAGCATCTTCCTGTCTCAGCCTCCTGATTACTGGGATTACAGGCATGTACTACCATGCCAGGCTCCCCTTAAATCTGCTGGCTCTCAAGTCCTTTATATAAAATGGTTTGATATTAGCTGGGTGTAGCGGTGTACATCTGTAAACTCAGTACTTGGGAGGCTGAGACAAGAGGATCGAAGGTTTAAGGCCAGCCTCAACAACTTGACAAGGCCCTCAGTAACTTAGTTGAGACCCTGTTTCAAACTAAAAAATAAAATACGGTTGGGCTTGTAGCTCAGAGGTAAAAGGCCCCTGGGTTCAATCTCCAGTACCAAAAAAAAATTGGTATAGTATTTGCATATAACCTGTGCATTTCTTCTCATATAATTTAAACCATCTCTAGATTACTTACAATTCCTAGTATAATGTAAATGCTTTCTAAGTAGTTTTTATAGTGTATTGTTTGGGGAATAATGACAAGAAAAAAGTCTGTATATGTTTAGTACAAGGACATTTCCTCACAGATATTTTAGTTGAACCTATGGATATGAAAGCCAATGGATATGCAGGGCCAGTTGTGTATCATTATGTCATAACTCTAACGTATCATAAGATCTCCTCATTGTCTTCAGTGTATGTTCCAAACATTTAATATGGCTCTCAAAACCCTATACAGCCTTTCATAGAATAACTCTTCTTCCTCTTCTTCTCCCCCGCCCTAGTCCCTGCTTCCCTACATTGCTCCAATATGTGAAAAGAAACTGGCTGTATGACCTGCATCAGTCACCCCCAGGGGTCTCGTTCTTTTCAGCTTCTGGTTCTTTGCACATCCTTTCTTGGAATTCATCCCTTCTGCCTCTTATCTGTTTGGTTTCTGCTTTGGTAACATTTTTCCAGGAAAGTCTTCTATGATTCTCTAATCTGGGTCTCCCATAGTACCATGTACTTAAACGATACCACTTACGAATCACATCAAATTATAGTAACTTGTATATTTCTATTTTAAATAAATACCATTCAGTTACGAACTCATGTGTTTTATTATAGCATACCTAGGGCCAAGGCATTTGGCATGGTATGCATTCTATAATTGTTAAATGAATAAACATTTAAAATTTTTTATCTTTTTCTATTTTCCTTTCGAGTTGTCACTTTATGTCTTTTGCTCATACAGGTAGGTCTTAGGGGTTTGTTGTTGTTGTTTTTAAACTATATAATAAGCTCTTTATACATTAAGAATCATTCCTGTTTTTGGACATTTCTTTGCCTCATTTGCTTGGATGCCATGTGGTCCGGATTATAATTTTTTTTTTTTTTTTTTTTTGCGGTACCGGGGATTGAA
>PVJS01059281.1:0-11558 GCA_004027185.1 Glis glis | reverse complement strand
CGCAGAGGTAGAACGCCCCTGGGTTCAATCCCCGGTACCGCAAAAAAAAAAAAAGAGGGCTAGGAGCCGGGCGTGGTGGCGCACGCTTGTAATCCCAGTACTTGGGAGGCTGAGACAGGAGGATCCAGGTTCGTGGCCAGCCTCAGCTATTTAGTGAGGCCCTCTGCAACTTAGTGAGACCCTGTTTCAAAATAAAGAATAAAAAATAGGGCTGGGATGTAGCTCAGAGGTAGAATGCCCCTGGGTTTGTTCAGTCCCCATTACCAAAAAAAAAAGCGTGCTCTGCTGCTGGGTAGGGTCAGAGCAGAGGCCAGCTAGGGTGGGCCATGGCAGGTGCCAGAGGGGTGGTGCCAGAGGGGCAGTGGATGGGCTCAGGAGGGTTTCCTAGAGGGAAGCCCGATGCAGGTGTGGACATGGGTTGGGGAGCAGCGTCAGGAATGCTTCCTGCTCCAGGGAACCTGGAGATGAAGAGCCATTAGCACGTCAGACTTTGCTGTATCCTAGCAGGGCTGGAGCAAGCTGTCCATTGCCATAGCGCTCACTGTTAAAGGCACCAGGACAGCAGAAGCCTCCCTGGAGCAGAGGAGGAAGGCGTGGGAAGGGGTCCTGAGCACATGAGTTTGTAATGTTCCTTGTAAACGTTCCCAGCTCTCAGGGACCCCAGAGCGAATCATAGCCCCGCGGTAGCACCTCTTTGTGCCCTCTCTTGCCACCCCCGTCAGGGCCAGCACCCAGATCTCTTTGTGGCAGGGCTTGAGGGACGTGGCACCTCTGTGGCCTTGTGCTCAGGGAGCATCAGTCTTCTCTTTGATGCTGGTGAGATGCTGCTTCTTGGGGCACATGGCAGCCCGTTTTTAAACTTCTTTTTTTTTTTTTTTTTGTGGTACTGGGGATTGAACCCAGGGGTGTTCTACCTCCGCGCCACACCCCCGGCCCTGTTTTTTATACTTTCTTTTGAAACCGGGTCTCACGAAGTTGCGGAGGGCCTCACTAAGTAGAGAGAGAGACGGAGAGAGAGAGAGAGAGAGAGCGAGAGCGCGAGCGCTGAGGCTGGCTGCAAACCCGGATCCTCCAGTCTCTGCCTCCCAAAGTACTGGGATTACAAGCGTGCGCCACCACGCCTGGCTTAAACTTCTATTTATTTATTTATTTATTTATTTATTTGCAGTACCGGGGATTGAACCCAGGGCGTTCTACCTCCGCGCTACACCTCCGGCTCTATTTTTTATACTTTATTTTGAAACCGGGTCTCACGAAGTTGCGGAGGGCCTCACTAAGTAGAGAGAGAGAGACAGGGAGAGAGAGAGAAAGAGCTGAGGCTGGCCGCGAACCCAGATCCTCCGGTCTCGCCTCCCAAAGTACTGGGATTATAAGCGTGCACCACCACGCCCGGCTTAAACTTATGCTTCTCTCTTGTGTTTGATGCCATGGGAGCTGTTGGCTCTGAGGTGTCCTTCCTGCCTGTGAGACAGTGTCTCTTTGTGGACAGTCCTCTTCCCTCACCCTGTCTAATGTCGTATCTTCCTTCTGGTGTCTCCCACTGCGACAGCACCTGTCTACAACTGCTCTGCCCCGTGCCTTGGCCCCTGGCTGGTCAGTAACATCGCTCTCTCTCCTCAGGGGTGGAGCACCGGCAGCTGCTGGACCTTGCCCAGAAGCACTTGAGCAGCGTCTCTGTGACGTACCCAGAGGACGCCGTGCCCACTCTAAGTCCGTGCCGCTTTACAGGAAGCGAGGTGTGCCACCTGGTGGGCCGGGGTGGTGCTCTCAGCTGGGGGCCCTGGGAGGACCCGAGTGTGTGGTTATTCCTGTGACTCCCGAGATGCCTCAGGAGTTGGGAAGGGGTCCTGCGGCTGCTGTCTCACGAGCACACGTGTTCACGTGCGCATGCATGCTTCACCCACACCAGTCACCCTTTCTCCTTGCCCAGCTAGTCTGGCTGTCCTTCAGCCTTGACATGTACCGTTTCAGATCCGCCACCGTGATGATGCCCTGCCTTTGGCCCACGTGGCCATTGCAGTAGAGGGACCTGGTTGGGCCCACCCAGACAATGTGGCCCTTCAAGTGGCCAATGCCATCATTGGCCACTATGACTGTACTTATGGTGGTGGCGTGGTAAGTGCCAGGAGTGGCGTAGGAGCGTGCCTTCAGGGAAGAGAGGGTGCTGGGCTGTGTGCTCCTGAGCTGTGGGCTTCTGGGTGTGGGTCACAGGCAAGAGGGTTTGCTAACAGCCCTGCCCCGGCAGCATCTGTCCAGCCCACTGGCTTCGGTCGCTGTGGCCAACAAGCTGTGCCAGAGTTTCCAGACCTTCAACATCTGCTACGCAGAGAACGGATTGCTGGGTGCACACTTCGTCTGTGACCGCATGAGCATCGATGACATGATGTTCTTCCTTCAGGGTCAGTGGTGAGTGCCAGTGGGGCACTGCCAGGGCCTGGGGGTGGGGTGCTAAGAGGCAGCGCACTTGTCTCAGAATGAATACCACATCCTCCGTCCCCTGCGTTAGGATGCGCCTGTGCACCAGTGCCACGGAGAGTGAGGTGATTCGGGGCAAAAACATTCTCAGAAATGCCCTGGTGTCTCATCTGGATGGTGAGTCCTGCATCTCTGTCGGGAGGGGTGGAGCAGTGTGTCCTGGCGGTGGCAGCCCCAGTGTGGCCACTGTTTTTAACCAGGGTTGGAGAGGAAGGTGTTGAAGGTCACCCCGTGCCCCGCCACCCCACTTGCAGGGGTTTGGGTCTTCAGTTCTCCCCCGGGTGGCCCAGGTCCACAGCCCATCGCTACAGAAACAGGTTGTTAGAGAAGCGAAGGTTGTGATCTGGGGTCAGAGAAAGGTCCTGGAGTCTGTCAACCTGGGCTGGAGGTTACGAGTATCTGTGGTTCTGGGATTGGACTGGACAGACCTCTGAGCCTTCCCCACCCTCAAAGGCACCACTCCTGTGTGCGAGGACATTGGACGCAGCCTCCTGACCTATGGCCGCCGCATCCCCCTGGCTGAGTGGGAGAGCCGGATTGCGGTAACACGGGCGGGCCCCTGGGAGAGGTTCTGGAGTCTTGGCCTCGCAGACCCCTGGAGCAGGGTGGGGACCCCTGTTCTAGGCAGCTGTCGTCACAGGGGTGGTGCAGTCAGAGGCACTAGTGGCTGTGGGGATAGGTGGGGCCTATGGACGTCTGCAGCAGGGAGACCTGCCACGTCCCTCTTAGGGTGGGGGGACAGCTCCACAGCACATGTGGGAGACCTTGGTCAGCTGGAGGAGGTTGGCTGACCGAGTTGGTGTGGTGCCTGTCAGCCAGCGTGCCTCGGCTCCTCCCTGCAGGAGGTGGACGCCCAGGTGGTGCGCGAGGTCTGCTCCAAGTACTTCTATGACCAGTGTCCTGCAGTGGCTGGACTCGGTGAGTGGTCTAGGTCTGCTCTTGGTCCTTTTCCTCCACATCATCTTGGTCTCCCTTTCTGCTCTGCTCCCTTACCCCCAGCCTGCACCCCTACACCGAGGGAAGCAAGTTGAGGCCCCCAAGAGGGCTCTCCCCAGTAGCCTGGCTGCCAGGGATTTCTTGCTCAGAAAACCTGTCCCAGCAGCTCCCTGACTCCCTGCCAAGGTGCCTCCATCACTACCCCACCCGCCAGGTAACGGGCCCTGCACATGGGGTGGGGCTCCGGGGGCCAGAGCAAGAAGGGACAGGCTCTGCACCCCGGGGGAATGTTTTCTTCCCTCTTTTCACTCAAAGCCTGTCTTGTGCTGCTCTGGGCAGCAGCTCTGAGCTGGGTGTGGCACAGGGCCAGGTGTCCCTGTACAGGCCAGGCACCCCACCCTGATGCCCCACCCTATCTCCACAGGCCCA
Source organism: Glis glis (assembly GCA_004027185.1). NCBI lineage: Eukaryota > Metazoa > Chordata > Mammalia > Rodentia > Gliridae > Glis > Glis glis. Next base: position 7,718 of record PVJS01059281.1, on the reverse strand, counting down.
ATTGAGCAGCTCCCAGACTACAACCGGATCCGCAGCGGCATGTTCTGGCTGCGTTTCTAGGCAGGAAGCCTGTGCAGACGAGAGGGTGGGGCCGGGGCTCATGGTCCCCTGCACAGACATACCACTCCTGCGTTTCAAACCCGGGCAGATTACTACCAATAAAGTCCTCTGTTGAGAATTGTGTTGTCCTTCCTTTGACGTGGAGTCCATCGGGCCGACGGCAGACTTGGGAGCAAGGACTTCCCACTAGTTTCATATCCCCTGGATCTCTCTGCCTTCCCACAGGCTGATGTGTCCTCAGCAAGGGGCAAGTGTGGGGGCCGGAAGCCTTTGAAGAGGAGGGAGCTGATCCAGATGTTTCCACTCAGCCACATGGGGATGTTCCTTAGCCAGCTTGTCCCAGGAGTAGGTTGTGGGAGCCACGGGGACCACAGCCCCAGCCTGTGCTCTAGGAGGGGTCCCAGCCTGGAAACCCCTTGCTGCGTCCCTGCACGGTCGCCCTCTCACGGTCCCTGGCTGCTGGGATGGAACTGGCGGGCCGAGGACTGTCCCTTAGGAGGCTTCCATGCGTGTTTACTCTGGATTCTGGGAGAGAAGAGCCTGGGGCACGGCGTTCCCATTCGGTTTCTAACTGCTGCCTGGGCAAGCAGAGGGCGAGGATCCTCTGCCCCGATCTGCCACTGACTCAGGCTCCAAAAATAGCCTTGAGCTCAGTGGGCCCGAGCCCCCTCCCTCGACAGAGCTGTCCCAGCAAGTCCTGAGCTGTGAGCCTGCCGTCCCCTCCCCATCTTCTGAGGCAGCCAGGCCCTGGTAGAGCTCACTGCTGCCTTGTCCCCCTCTTACTCCTTGGGCCCTGGTTCCCAAGGGAGGCAGGCCCCTCTGCCTGCACCCACCCGTCTTTCCACAGTCAAGGGGGAAGAGAAAGCGAGGGGCCTAAGCCTCCTTTGAGGAAGCCATTGGCTGGTCATTGTGAACAGGAGGCCAGGGAAAAGCTTTGTGGAGAAAGGGCCATGCAGAAGTCTCAGCACCCTCGTCTGGACACAGGCAAAGCAGGCCTCGAGTCAGTCACTGCCTGGTGCTTTCCATCTCCATCAGCTCCATGCCCTGCCTCAGGTTGTCAACGTCCTGCCTCAGGAGACAGCCCAGGACTGCGGCAGGGGCAGATACTCTCCTCCGATGAACCTAACCCTGGCTGTTTGACAGGGCGCTCAGGCAGGGGGATGAGTGCGCAGTCTGTGGCCCTCAGTTTGAGCTCCTGGAGGAGGCGGCTTGGTCAGGCCAGTGCCTGACCCCTAAAGGCTGGTCCCGTGCGAGCTGGAGCTGCTCGGAGCCATCTGTCTTGTATTCCAAGCCACGGCACTGGATCTTGCCGGGCCTAGAGGCGCGTTGGGGAGGTACACCGGAGGTTACTGTGAAGGAACTGACTTGGTCAAGACAGATTTATTAGCGTGGGGACTTTCAGGCTGGATTTCTGTGACAGTCCTGGTGAGTCAGGCTGTGGTCATGGCCATAGGAGGGGCTGGTGCAGGCTGTGGAGATACAAGCAGAACAGACCCAGAGGGAGGAGTGGGTTGGAGCGCCCACCTGCCCAGCTTTGGTTCTGGTGAGGAGCTTGGAGGTATCCAGGACACTGGGATGTGTGGGGCTGCAGCCTCAAAGAGTCCCTGATTAGAGACATGTGGCACCATCTGGTGGAGCTGGTGACTGAAGCCAGGGAAGTGTGGGAGGGAGAAGTTTGAGTTCTGGGGGCCCACTGCCCTGATAGAGGAGCTGCAGGTCGGCCCTGGCCTCCATGGCTGTGCCTGAGGCTGTGTGCACTCAACCCAACCTTTAGCCTCTCCCAGTGTTCTCTGACCTCTCACAACAGCCCTTTCTTTCTGAGGGCACCTCAGTTCTGGTGAGGTTTCACAGCCTGGTCTCCTGTCTCTATCAGCTGGACCTACATGTGCATGGATGTCCATACCATGCACACTCTCAAAGCCCCTGCTCTCACCCACCTTGCTGTGCAGGAGGTGCTGGTCTTAGGGGCAAGGGCTGGCTCTACTAGGAGGCCATGTCTGGTTCTCTGCTGCCCTCATCTGGAGCACACCTTTCAGGGGTGGGAGGTCCTGGGTCAAGGCTGAGGAGACCTTAACCTTGAAAAGGGTCTGGGCCCCATGAGTTCATAGCACTGGGTCCCAGGATAGTTGGGAGTGGGGTGGTCAGTGGTAAAGAGTGGCTCCAGCCTTCCTGAGCAACAGGAAAACAGGCAGTATGGGATGGGCCTCACCAACCCCAGCTCCCAAGAGAAGTTCAGGGGAGCCAGGTGGTATGCACACCTGTTATCCCAGTACCTGGGAGGCTGAAAACAGGAGGATTGCAGATTTGAGGCCAGCCTTGGCAATTTAGTGAGGCCCTCAGCAATTTAGACCCTGTTTCAAAATAAAAAATAAGCCAGGTGTGGTGGTGCATGCTTTTAATCCTAATACTTGGGAGGCTGAGACGGGAGGATTCGGGTTTGTGACCAGCCTCAGCTACTTAGACCCTCCGCAACTTAGTGAGACCCTGTTTCAAAATAAAGAATAAAAAATAGGGCTGGGGGTGTAGCTTGGAGGTAGAATGCTCCTTAGTTCAATCCCTAGTACCCCCGCCACACACACACACACACACACACACACACACACACACACACACACACATCCAGGGGAAACAAATCTGATAGTTTTATCTCCATCCCACTCAGCCTGTGGATCTCCAGGGCAGGAGGCCATGGGGCCAGGTATATTGGAAGGGTCCAGCGGCAGTGGTGAGTGTAGCTATGCTTTCTGGGCTGCCCAGAATTTTCCAGGACTGGTAAGAAATCACAATGGGGCTGGCTTTTCCTGGGAGTGACTCCCTAATGAAGAGATATGCATATACAAATACTTCCTCTGGACCTGAGGGGCGGGGGCTAGGATGGGAGAACTGCCCATAGTGAAGAATGTAAATTGGAGGAGAGAGGTGGGAAATCAGGTGCATTAAGGGGAGAGTGGTGAGGGCAGGGGTAGTTATGAAGGGGAAGCTATAGGTCCCTTGAGGAAGGGAGATGGGGCCCAGGGTGACCTCTGGCATGGTAGGGGAGTTGGATAGAAGGGGTCTACAAGAGTAGATTGAAGGAGGGGACTCCTACAGGCCAGAATGAGGACATGTAGGTGGGGGGACCTGGCTTGAGGCATGGACAGGCCCACCAGTAGGGGCATGGGCAACAGGAGGTGGATTCCTGAGAGATGAGCTGTCACTGTGGGTGGTCCCACCCTTAGCACAGGCCAGCCCCCCCCGCCCCCCCCAAACACAGCTGGATGACATTTTCCTGGGACTGTTTAAGGCACGGTAGGGGGTGAGGGGCATTTGGGATGGAGTGGTATGCATAAGGGTGACAGAGGTTTTCTCCTCCTCCTGGCTTCCCCCTCCAGAGAGGAGGGGTGCATTACTGAGACCCAACCCTGTGGGGCTCATCTCCTCAGAGTGCCCCTTACCAGGGGCAGCTCTGCCTGTCAAGGAGGGTGGGGTGGGACACAGGAGACCCACCAGACAGGAGGGCTGATTCACAGGAGTGGCCTTAGTCAGGACCCATGGCCTGAGGGCTTGTCTGGGCACCCCCATGGGGTTGGGGGTGAGTCATCCCCAGCTGCAGCCTCCCCCTGCACCCCGCTGCTACCCTTTGGTCTGCAAAAACCTGTTCACATCTCAGCTTTCAGCAGTCACCTCACTGGTCACTTGGACCTAAAGCAACCAAGACCTGTGATCCTCCATGGGGTGGGGGGAGCACCCTCAGCATCTGTCGAGAACCTGGGGGAGTCCCTGAAGCCACAGGAGGGGGCTTTGCACTTAAGTCCGTCAGTCATATTGTCTGTGGGGATAAGAGGGGGTGGGGGTGGCGACCTCGCTGGGAGGTGGGTGAGGGCGGGCCGCCTTGGTCCCCGCCCGCCGCTCCACCCCCAGGGATCGGGGACTTTTCTCTGTGGTGCCAGTGGGACTTCGGCGGCAGCGGGAGCAGGCGGATGCCCAGGCAAGGTCAGAACTGGGGTGGGGGAACGCTGGGATGGAACCCGCTAAAGACGCGGGGACAAGGAACAGAGGTGCGGGTCCTGGCTGACCATTTCTGTCACTCAGGATGAAGCTGCGGCTCCTGGTGGCCGCGCTCTGCGCTGGGATCCTGGCGGGGGCGCCCCGAGTGCGGGCCCAGCCCAGGGAGAGAGGTGGGTGCCCCCCGGGGCACTGTACCCTGTCACCCATGGCTCCACTCGGCCTTTCTCCCTGACATCCCCCACCACTGCGACCCCCGCCTTCCCTCCCCTCCTAACTCTCTCCAGACTCCCATCCTCCAGTCTCTAGTCCTCCGCAATCCCATGCTGGGTTCCCCAACTTGCATCCTACCCTGTTCAGAACCAAATTCTGGCTTTCCAGCTCAGATGCATGCTGAGTCTCCTGCTTTATGCCATCCCGCGCCGGCCCTTGAGGCTGGCCTCAGTCCCAGGTCCACAGCCTTGCGGGTGACACCCCCGCCCCCCCCCCCCCCCGCAGGAGAGGAGAGTGCTGGGGGCCCCACTGCAGCTGCCTCTGAGGCTAGGCTTCCCGGTTCACACCTACCTGGCCGGTTTTGCATAAGCAGATGCATAAACAGTGCGGGGAGGAGGGTGGTTGGGCTGCCAGAAAAGGTCCCGGGCTTTCCTCCCGGCTCCAGTGACCTGCACGCGCCTTTATGCCGCTGACATCGTGTTCCTGCTCGACGGCTCCTCCTCCATCGGCCGCAGCAACTTCCGCGAAGTGCGGGGCTTCCTGGAGGGGCTCGTGCTGCCTTTCTCTGGAGCAGCCGCTGCGCAGGGCGTGCGCTTCGCCGCCGTGCAGTACAGTGATGACCCGCGGTGAGTAGTAGCCCTGAGGGCTGGGACCTATGGAGCCCACCAAGACCCCTTCTCCAGACAGGGCCTAGAGCCCAGCAACCAAGCCAGGCCCTTCCAGACACAGGCGAGAGCCCCTCGGAAGAGCGCACTTGTGCCCTGGACACCTCCAGGCTAGTGCCCTGCCCAACACAGGGAGGCTCTGCTTGCTGATCTGAATGGAGATGGGGAGTCCAGGAAGGGGTCCAGGAGCCCAAGAGGCTCCACACTCATCAGACCCTCCATGTCCTAGCTCCTTGGCCCTTTCAGCCTCTCCATTCTCTAGAAGGGCTCCCTGTCTGGCCACTGTCCACCTTCCTACAGCTGGGCCCTTCCTCCTGCAATTATTTAACCAGACATCCTGTCCCCCTAGGCTGTGAACCCCGAGGGCTCCAGCCTGCCCAGGTGCAGCCGCAGGTGGTACACAAAGGAGCACCTGGGAGATTGCTAACTTGGAGGCTTCAGTGGTGGGGGCAGAATCCCAGAACCCAGGGCATCCTCACCCCAGAGGCCTCCTGGAGGCCAGGGGTGGAAGAGGTCCTGACCCCTTGCCCTTGCTACTCCTTCCCCCCATCAGGACTGAATTTGGCCTGGACGCGCTTGGCTCTGGAAGTGATGTGATCCGCGCCATCCGTGAGCTCAGCTACAAGGGGGGCAACACTCGCACGGGGGCTGCGCTTCTCCACGTGTCCGACCATGTCTTCCTACCCCAGCTGGCCCGACCTGGCATCCCCAAGGTCACCCCTAACCCTACTCTGGCCTACCATGGTGACCCCCAAATAGTTGTCTGAGGCAGCCCTGACTTGGCCCCTGTGCCTGCCCCAGGTCTGCATCCTGATCACAGACGGGAAGTCCCAGGACCTGGTGGACACGGCTGCCCAGCGGCTGAAGGGGCAGGGGGTCAGGCTCTTTGCTGTGGGTGAGTACTGAACTGGGGTGATAGGTCAGCTGGGCGTGGCCCTCACAACCGCCCTGATTGGGGATCCCCTCAGGAATCAAGAACGCCGACCCTGAGGAGCTGAAGCGAGTTGCCTCGCAGCCAACCAGCGAGTTCTTCTTCTTCGTGAACGACTTCAGCATCTTGAGGACACTGCTGCCCCTCATTTCCCGGAGAGTGTGCACGACCGCTGGTGGTGTGCCTGTCACCCTGCCTCGTGAGTTCTCGCCCACTCTGTGTGCTCGGACCTGGGCCACTTATCCTGGCCCCAGCCTGGGGGTGCTGAATCCATCCCACGTGCTCCTGACCCCGACCCTCCTGCCTGATCACCTGATTCCCCCCTTTGCAGCTGATGACTCAACATCTGGTCCCCGGGACCTGGTGCTGTCCGAGCCAAGTAGTCAGTCCTTGAGAGTACAGTGGACAGCGGCTAGCGGTCCTGTGACCGGCTACAAGGTCCAGTATGCCCCTCTGACAGGGCTGGGACAGCCATTGCCAAGCGAGCGGCGAGAGGTAAAGATGTTGGGAGTGATAGGTGGATGGCTAGGAATTTAGCTGGACAAGATGAGGTGACCTCTGTCCCTGGGCAGGTGAACATCCCAGCTGGTGAGACCAGCATGCGACTGCAGGGTCTCCGGCCCCTGACCGAGTATCAAGTGACTGTGGTTGCCCTCTACGCCAACAGCATTGGGGAGGCTGTGAGCGGGACAGCTCGGACCAGTGAGCAAACAACCTCTGACCACATTCTCTTAATCCCCCATCCCCATCACCCCTGCCCACTCCTAACTCTACTAATCCCTGGTGGAACTTTCCCCCAGCTGCCCTGGAAGGGCCGGAGCTGACCATCCAGAACACCACAGCCCACAGCCTCCTGGTGGCCTGGCGGAGCGTGCCAGGTGCCACTGGCTACCGTGTGACCTGGCGGGTTCTCAGCGGTAAGTGAGAGGTGTGGGCTGAGGGGACTCCCTACACTTGAGACAAGATTATAGAGTCCTGCCAGGTGCAGTGGCGCATGCCTGTAATCCCAGTACTTGGAAGGCTGAGACAGGAAGATCACAGGTTCAAGGCCAGCCTCAGCAACTTAGTAAGACTTTCAGCAACTTGGCAAGACCCTCTTTCTTTTTTTTTTTTTTTGTGGTATCGGGGATTGAACCCAGGGGGTATTCTACCTCCGAGCTACACCCCCAGCCCTATTTTTTATTCTTTAATTTGAAACAGGGTCTCACTAAGTTGTGGAGGGCCTCACTAAGTAGCTGAGGCTGGCTGCCAACCTGAATCCTCTGGTCTCAGCCTCCCAAGTATTGAGATTACAAGTATGTACCACCACTCCCAGCAGACCCTCTTTCAAAATAAAAAAATAAAAAGATTTAGGGGTGTGGCTTGGAGGTAGAATGCCTGTGGGTTCAATCCCAGTACCAAAAAAAAAAAAAGATTGCAAAGTCCTAAGTGTCAAGGCCCACCGACCCATGACCCCTCTATGCTCCTCATGCAGGTGGGGCCACACAGCAGCAGGAGCTGGGCCCTGGGCAGGGGTCAGTGCTGCTGCGTGACCTGGAGCCTGGAACAGACTATGAGGTGACTGTGAGCACCCTGCTTGGCCGTAGTGTGGGGCCTGCCACTTCCCTGACTGCCCGTACTGGTGAGAAGCCCGGGTACTTTCTTCAGGCTGGGGTGGGCAGGTGGGGCAGGGCACAGAGACCACTGACGTCCCATGTGCTCTGGGCAGACGCCTCGGTCCAGCAGAACCTACGCCCCATCATCCTGGGCCCCACGTCTATCCTCCTTTCCTGGAACTTGGTGCCTGAGGCCCGTGGCTACCGGCTGGAGTGGCGTCGTGAGAGTGGTCAGTACAGACGGAGGGGGTGGTCAGTGCAGGGGGAGGG
>PVJS01059280.1:0-11557 GCA_004027185.1 Glis glis | reverse complement strand
GCCCTGGGTTCAATCCCTGGTACCATATACACACAAAAAGAAGATTTGTGTTTTTCTCTGTGTTTTAAAATCTGTATTTTTAGAGGATTGTTTCTTTTATTCATCACTCCATATTTATTGCTTTATTTCAAAATATTCAGGATATGTTTGTGACTAACATTTTGCTATTCATTTCAAATTTAATTAAGCTATGGTCAGAGGAGATACTCTATATGATTTAAATACTTTGAAATTTATTGAGGTTTACTCTATGACCTAATTTAAGAACAGTGTTAGAAAATGTTCCATATGTACCTGAAATATAGTGTGTATTTTATAGTCATTTATTTTGGGTTGTACATATCAATTAGGTTAAATTCCTTAAATCTTTGTCATCATTCCCTAAATCTTTGCTCAAATATTTTAGTCATCTACTGATTTTCAACCTTCATGTTTCATCATTAACCAAAGAAAATTTTTCTTTCTATTCTTTTTTTTATATGCTTTTTTAGTGCATTGAAATTTTACATCCAAGTGAGGTTCAATGTGATTCAAACATACATGCATACAACTTTTCGTGTATTTCTTTCTACACTCCACCCTGCTCCTCCCACTTCCTTCCTTGTATATGTTAGTGAAATTGGTAGTAGCACCTTCATGTATTGCCATAGTATTATTTGAACTAACTGAGGGTGGACTGAAGAAGTATTTTTAAATTTACTATTATGATTGTTTACATGTATATTTTTCCTTTTGGCCTGGTCAATTTGTGCTTTTTAAGGCTATATCATTGATTGTATACAGATTTAAAATTGGATATCTTCTTAGGAGACTATGACCTCTTATCATTTCCTAAAGCTCTTCTTGTACTATTTCTTTTCCTAAATTCTTCTTAGACTGGTATTATAATCTGTGATTATACCAGCTTTCTTTTGGTGGGTGTCCTATTGGCGATTTTTTAAATTGTACTTTCAACTTTTTTGTATGGTTATATTTAAAGTGTGATTCTTGCAAAACAGCATATTGTTGTTTTGTTTCTTAATTTGTAGTATGACGTTATTTGTCTTTCAATGCATATTTCAATATCTACATTAAATCTAATTGATGATTTAGTAAATTTAATTCTATCATTTTACACTACTCTTGTACTTTTTCTACCCATTTTGTTTCCCATTTCTTTCTTTACTTCCCTATTTTTAGTCAGTATATTTATTTCATTTTCTCTTTTATCATGCTAATTATGTTTTTAATTTTTCTTAGTGAATATCCTAATAAACTCTATTATAAATTACACTTTTTATCTCTTTCCAGCAATTTCTTTCATCCTTTTCTCACCATATTGTCATAATGTTGCCCTTTATTATAATCTTTCAGGTGTTCTAATTTCTAAGAAAATTATTGTTTTTTCTGTCAGTATATATATTTTTTAATTTATTATTTTTTGCAGCACTGGGGATTGAGCCCAGGGGCATTCTACCTCCGAGCTACACCTGCAGCCCTATTTTTTTTATTCTTTATCTAAATTGAAACAGGGTCTTACTAAGTTGCGAAGGGCCTCACTAAGTAGCTGAGGCTGGCTGTGAATCTGGATCCTCATGTCTCAGCCTCCCAAGTACTGGGATTACAAGCATGCGCCACCACGCCCAGTCTGTCAGTATATATTTTAAATATTTACTCACATATCAACTTTTTCTATCATATTTATTTCTTTGTGCATTTTCACATCATTCGCTGAGATAATATTTCTTCTACATGAAAGATATCCATTAGTATCCTTTGTAATATGGATATATTGTTGAAAATTTTTCTAAGTTTTGCTTTTCTGAGAATATTTTTATTCTGCCTTTCTTTGAAAGAATATTTTCCATAGATACAGAATTCTAGAATGAAGTTACTTTTTAAAATCCAAGTGTGTTTTGCTTTATTTTAATTTTATTTTAAATTAATACTGTATTTACATATGGATACAAGCTACAAACATTTAAAATCTACTTTTAGCAATTTTGAGATATATATTACTATTAGTTGTAATCACCATGTTGTACAACAAGTCTTTAAAACTTATTTCTTCTAACTGAAACCTTGTACTTTTTGAACATTTCGCTACTCTGTCACCTTCTATATATATACACATACAATGCTCTTCTGGTAATCACCATTTCACTCTGTTTCTATGAGTATGGCTCTTTCAGATTTCACATATAAATGAGATAATACAGTATCTGTCTTTCTGTGCCTGGCTTATTTCATTTATCTTAATGTTTTCTAGTTTTATCCATGTTATTTCAAATAACAGGATTTTGTTTTTAAGCATTGAATAGTATTCCACTGGGTATATATGCCTCATTTTCTTCCTCATTCCTCTGTTGATGGACACTTGGGTTGCTTCCATACCTTAGCTATCGTGAATAGTGCTCCAATTAACATTGGGGAGTAGATGTCTTTTCCACATACTGCTTTCATATATTTTGAATATAAAATTCCCAAAATCCATTTACACCAAGTAGTGGGATTGCTAGATCATATGGTAATTTTATTTTAATTTTTTGAGGAAACTTAAAACTGTTTTCCATAATAGCTATATCAATTTACATTCCCATCAACAGTGTACAATGGATATCTTTGATCCACAATTTCACCAATACTTGAAATCGTTTGTCTTTTCTTGGCGGTACCGGGGATTGAACCCAGGGGCGTTCTACCTCCGCGCTACGCCCCCGGCCCTATTTTTTTTATACTTTATTTTGAAACCGGGTCTCACGAAGTTGCGGAGGGCCTCACTAAGTAGAGAGGGAGAGAGAGACAGGGAGAGAGAGAGAGAGAGAGAGGGAGAGAGAGAGAGAGAGAGAGAGAGAGAGAGAGGGAGGGAGGGAGAGAGAGAGTGTGCACGCGCGCATGCGCGAGCTGAGGCTGGCTGCAAACCGGTCCCTCTGGTCTCGGCCTCCCAAAGTAAGGTGGATTACAAGCTTGCACCACCACGCCCCGCTCATGTGGTGGTTTTAATTTGCATTTCCTTGAACATTTACTTGATGTTGAGCATTTTTCATATACCTGTTGGTCATTTGTATATCTTCTTTGAGAAATGTCTATTCATGCTCTTTGCCCATTCTTAAATTGTTTTCTTACTATTGAGCAGTTTAGGTTCCCTACCAGGTTGGTAGTTACTTTTTGTTTTTATTTTTATTTTTTTTCTTTTTGTTCTTAGTGTAATTGTTTTTGGGTCTTTTTTTTTTTTTTTAGTCTTTTTGGAACTGGGGATCGAACCCAGGATGCCACACTTACAATTCAAGTGCTTTGCTACTGAGCTACATCCCAGCCTTCTATTTATATTTTTCATTACAATAAAATCATTTTTATACTTTTATTGGTGCATTATAGTCTCACATCATAATGTAGTTCATAGTGATAGTGAGTGACATACATGCACACAGCTGTTTGTGGGCTTTCAACACAATCAGACAATAAACAATATTATATACTTAAATTTTTAAAGGAAGAAACAAAATTGCTTTTGGATTTTATAGTAAATGAATAAAATAAATAATATAAAATAAATAAAATTTACTGATTAAAGCAAATATAATCAATAGGAAAAGAGACTTTACTAAATGGTAGAGAATAAAGCTAAAGTATATATACTGTACATATACATAGCAACCTGAAATAAATTATGATGAAAGATCTCATTTACAATAGCAGCCAATAGATAAGATATCTAGAAATAAACTTAAAGTATGTGTGAAAAATCCATAATTAGGAGACTAAAGTATTATGGACTTAAATAAAAAGTTGAACAAATAGAAGTATATGTTTTGTTCTTGGATAGGAAGACTGAATATCATAAAGATGAGTATTCTCCATGGGATAATCTATATATTTGTTAATAGTAGAGCAAGATCACTAGATGTATGTTTTTTGTGTGTGGTACTAGGGATTGAGCTCAGGGGCACTATATTACTAAGCTACTCCCCCAGCCCTTTTTATTTTGAAACATAGTCTTACTAAGTTGGCAAGGCTGGCCTTGCACTTGTGATCCTCCTGTTTCTGCCTCCCAAGTACTAGGATTACAGGTGTGTGCTACCACACCTGGCTTCATTAGATGTATTTTAACTTAAAATGTGATTATTAAAGAGTGTAGCAACACAAAGAAAGAGCAACATGGCAGGTAATATATAAGATATTAAAATGTATTTTAAAGATTCCATAATTTAATGTGTAGTGTTAGGGTATGAGTGGACAAAATCAAGAAAGAATCAGACAAGAATGAGAAATGTGGAAAATACAATGGGAATTGCAATCATGATTAAAGAAATACTTCAAATTAGTAGGAAAAAAGGATTATCCTACAGGTGGGAAAATCAAAGATGTAAGTATCAAAAATGGAACCAAAAGTAATAAAGTGATATAACTAAATTTTATTTTATTATATTTACTTAGGAAGGACCTTTTTTGTTTTTAAACACAAGGGTTTTTAATACTTTTATTGGTGTGTTTAATTAAAAGTTCAGGAAATAAAATCAAGAATCAATAAATGGAATGGCATCAAATTAAAAAGCTTCTCTGCAGCAAAAGAAACAATGAAGAATCTGAAGAGAGAGTCTACAGAATGGGAGAAAATATTTCCCAACTACTCTTCTGATAGGGAGCTTATATCTAGGATATATTAAGAACTAAAGAATGTAATACTCATAAAACAAAAAACCCAATCAAAAAGGGGCAATTGAACTGAATAGACACTTCCCTAGAAAAGAAATACAATGGTTGACAAATATATGAAAAAAAGAGTCAACATCATTAGCAATCAGGGAAATGCAAATCAAAACTACATTGAGATTTATTTCATCTAACTCCATTTATAATGGCAGTCATCAAGAAGGCAAACAATAATAAATGCTGGCAAGGGTGGGGGAAAATAGGAACTCTTAACACAGTGTTGGTGAGATTGTAAATTGGTATGACCATGATGGAGATTAGCGTGGAGGTTCTTCAAAACACGAGGAATGGAACTCTCATATGACCGAGCTATACCACTCCTGGTTATCCTTCCAAAAGAATTAAAGTCAGAATATTAGAGTGATACATGCATATTCATATTTATAGCAGCACAATTCATAATAGCCAAATTATGGAACCAACCAGGTGTCCATCAACAGAAGAATGGATAAAGAAAAAAGTGCTATATACACACAATGGAGTTTTACTTATCCATAAAGAAGAAAAAAATTATGTCCTTTACAGGAAAATGGATGGAACTAGAGAATATTATGCTAAGTAAGATCAGCCAGTCTTAGAAAGTCAAGGGGTCACATGTTTTCTCTCATATGTGGAAGCTGGAGGGAAAATATAAAACAAAAGGGACTTCAGATAAATGAGGAGAGAAGCCATTAAAGTTCTGGAAGGGATTAGGGAAAGGGAGTAGAAAAGAGGAAAAGGAGAATTGAGGAAGGGAATATTTTGAATAATGTTATTTCAATATATGAAAGCATTGCTACCAATCTCACTAACATGTACAGGGAGAGAGGAACGGCGTGGGATGTGGAGGGAATTACACCAATTGTTATGTGCATGTTTTAACCCTCTATTCTAAAATCATTTTTAGGAATTACATATTTCAGGCTCAGCTGTCCCATGTCCTAAAAATACCTGTTCCTTGAATACAGGGTATTTAATTGCTTTTTTGGACACCAGTACACATATGAGTGACAGAGTCTGATTACAATTTGATTAATTCATATAAACTAAGAAAGGAGGACATTATTATTTCTGACTTTCTTTGGACCATGGAAAATGCCCCCAATCCTCCATAGTCTGTCAAGCCCTCACAGGTTTCATAGATGGCTCTCATGCTCCCTAATTAAATATGTGTTTTCCAGTCTATTTGAATGACATCTAAGATGTAATGCATACCTGTCTTCTTATTTAGCTTATGCATATTTCTTGTTTCTTTTAAAACCCATCCATAAATGAAATGTGGAACAAATATAATAATCATTCATTTGCTCAGGCTACATAAGACCATAGATAATATTTATGATTTACCAGCCACAGTAGTAGTAGAATCCCTGTCGCCTGTCACCTATCTCCCCGGGAAGGCAGATAGTTTTAACACTTCTGAAATTATAATCCACGTGTGCATGAATCTGCACATGCACAGGCATCAGTGTGAGAATGTGTGTGAATTTGCAGTTTGTTGGGTGAGAGGTAAGGGTTAGCGTTTCTTCTCTTAGTTGTGCTATATTATTTTCTGCTAACAATCTTGCTTTTTCTTCTTTTGTTTTCCCTCTGCTTTCTTTTTTCCACCTTCATTTCCAAGGTGTCCCTGATCATCCAACTCTTATTAGGTAAATTATGCACGTGCCAATCTCTGTGTCCCCAAACACACATAGCTAATCAAGAATAAAACCATTTATTGTAAATTTACCTCTAGAATGAGTCCTCCTTTCTCTGATTTTGAGGATGGATACATGCTCATTATGATCTGGTAGACAATTATAACATGCACATTTAAAGTGTAGGTGGATAGAAGAGTGCTCTGTGTTAGGTGTTAAGACTTTTTATTTTACTCATTTAAAGACAAAGATTTAAATGTGCTTGTTTAAATTCAACAAGCCCTTAGAGCCATGAGGCCTTGGGGGTAAGAGGTGCTTAAAACCAAATAGCACAGGAGCTGAAGAAGTAATTATATGCCAGACTGAATATGGAGCTGAACAAAGAGTGAGCTGATCTGGGAACAGGGGATGGCAAACTAAATTATGTCCCAGGTATCCAGTTATCAGCAGACCTGGAAAACATGCTTCTTCACATATTTTTACCAAATTTTACAAAATGCAATGCTTTTCAGATGGTTAGCTAATCTGATTTCACCCTTCTTTTCTGCCTTTTTTTTTTTGCTTTAACCTATACTTACAAAATGTTATATGGAAGGATGTTTTTAGTGAAGAATGCAAAGACTTCATAATGTATTGTGTATTTTGGATTCTGGGTGGCAGAAAATAAAAAATAATTGGAGTGGAATTCCAAAGTTCATATTCCCCTGAAGACCAGCCCCTAAAAGCCCCCTCACCTCAATGTCACCTCTTCCATAAGGCAGCATGACAGAAAAGGGGCAAGATGGGAATCACTGAGCAGATTTTAGGTATTCTAGAATGGTGAGATTAATTTCTATTTTAAAGGCTTAACATTTTCCACCTTTTCCAGTTACTGAGAATATGGTGGGGGGGGATGTTGAGGGCTGAGACTCATCTTAGAAGCATACTGAGATTATCATCTTGGACCAGCCCAGTTTGGATACATGGTATCTGGCTGGGTGGGATCTGTCCGCAAACGGACACATTCCAAGGGACCTGGTGTAATCTTCAAGGTGCGGTCTTTGATGTCGTCTCCACCCAGTAATGGTTAATCCCTTCTTCCCCTAAGTTTATCATATGATTGCCTCGCTGACCTTCTTTACTGTAACCTGAGAAATTCCTGATTTCTGTGTTTGATTAACTTTTAAAGTTCCTATAAAAATAAGGCCCTGGCTATAGAGCGCCGGGAGAACTTGCCATCTCTATCTCCTCCCCGACCCCCCAATTATTAAATGTAACTATTTTTGCAAATTACTATATCAGACTTCGTGTTGATTCGTGCGAGAAGACAATTGTTAGGAAGCTGCCTGGTGCAGCGACCGTCTGTGGCAGGATCCACAGACTTTAGGAAGCTGTCTGGGCAGCGACCGTCTGTGGCTGGTGACCATAGACAGTTTTGTTAGGAAGCTGCTTGACGCAGCAACCGTCTGTGGCTGGGGACCATAGACTGTGTTGTCAGGAAGCTGCTTGGTGCAGCGACCTTCCATGGCAGGAACCATGGAGTAGATCGTCCGCCGGAGCAACCGCGGAGTTACCGCAATAGGGGGAGGCAAAGAAGTATATATCATTTCCAAGGAATCTGGCCTTTTGTTTAAGAAATGACCCTAGGACAAAGTAGTAGGGCTTAAATGTGAACATAAGCCCCATTTTTTCATTTCTCTTGAAGTTGATGGCTCATCTTTGATGGAAACAAAAGCTGTACCTCTAAAAACTGATTTTGAGAGGTCCATCAATCTGATTACAAAGGGAGAGGTTATTTTACATTTCTAGAAACATTTTCTTAAATAAACACACTGTGAATATACAAGTATGCATTTTTATTTATGAAGAATTTTTAAATGTAAAGAAATGAATTTGGGGTGTTGAGAAATACTTAATTTCATTTTTTTTTTTTTTGCGGTACCGGGGATTGAACCCAGGGGTGTTCTACCTCCCAGCTATGCCCCTGGCCCTCTTAATTTCATTTTAAAAGCCAATATTGAAGTCTGTTTTGCCATAGCATTGTAATAAGGCAAAACATTTTTTTCAAGTTATCAATGGATTCCTGAACTGCTAAACAAGTGCATTTTGATGAGTTATTTTTTAATAAATTATGTGAAAATTGGAAAGGGACTCAGTTTATGATGATCTGTCTGATACCTCATAGAAGACTAAAAGGAGAAGAATAGAGAGAGAGATGGAAAGAGAAAGGGCCACGGGACATGGAAGTCTTGCATGTAGCTTCCACTGAAGTCCTGAAGTCACTCTGGAATGATGAGGAAAGGAAATTGAGAGAGCTTCATTTAGTCATTCAATAAATATTTGTTAAGCACCAGTTATGTTCCAGGCACAGAGATTTTGATTAAAAATTTATAAGTCAGATACATGATTTGGAGGAGCGTATATTCAATGGGAGGAAAAGGAGGGATATCAAAAGAATGGAATGAGCCTGGGTGTGGTGGCACATTCCTGTAATCCCAGTAATTGTGAGATTGAGACAGGAGGATTGCAGGTTCAAGGCTAGCCTCATCAACTTAGCAAGATACTCAGCAACTTATCTAGACTATGTTTCAAAAGAAAAAATAAACTAGGACTGGGGGTGTAGCTCAAAGGTAGAACGCCTGAGTTCAATCCTCAGCAACACACACACACACACACACACACACACACACACACGTGGAATGAACAATTTCAATACAGAAAAATGCTGTGAGAGAGGTAAGCACAGATAAGAGAAGTGGTAGGCAGCAAAACTAGTGATGGATATCCTGAAGAGGTAACAGCTAAGCTGAGATGTAAAGGACAAGAGAAGAGATAAAAGGGTACATTTTAGGCAATTAGAACAGCATATGCAAAGGCCCAATGGTGGGGATGTTTTTCACTATAACCTAATAACTCTGGATTTAGAGACATTGGAAAGGAGAAAAATGTCTAATGAGATTATTTCAAATGATGGATCTCTTACAGAGATTAGATTCTTACTAAGTTTTAAAGTCTTACCATTTGAGGTTACCATGTTCTGTAATGCATCAAGTCTGAAACATATTTATAATGATGGAGCTGTATGGGCTCCACTTTCATCTACAAAGTGTGCTTTAGATTTAGTGTCCTTGTTTAATTTTACATTTGAGTGAGTGCTTGTTTTTAATTTAGAAAATATAACTTAGTTAAGAATGTTGCCAGTTCTTGTAGTTTTTCAAGATTTGAGGTATGCTGTGTGTTACTGTAAATCTTGGCAAAAAAACTTGGGACAGAAATTCTTTTGTTTATTTTTTTCCTGCTTTGGTTCTGGGATCTGATGATGATTGCTGGTCTTTAAACATTTGACTAACATTTTTTCCACTTCCAAAAGTTTTTTTCTTCCAAAAACTTTTGATAATTTGGTATATATAAATTTCACTTGCATCCTCACCTGTTTGGTGGCACATATTTCTGTAAATGTATTTATTGCCCACTCTATTGCCCCATCTCGCATTATTGTTCAGGCCTCTCCCAGAAGCAGGTGACATGTTTCTAGCTCTTTTACTCCAATAAAAATTGTTATTCCTCTGCTTTTTGTTTCTTTAGAGGCTTCTATTCCCAGAATTAATAATAATGTAAGAGTTTTGCTGCTGGTATGGAGAAATAAACTTGTAATAAAAAAATCCACCTGCAAA
This sequence comes from Glis glis, assembly GCA_004027185.1. Classification (NCBI taxonomy): domain Eukaryota; kingdom Metazoa; phylum Chordata; class Mammalia; order Rodentia; family Gliridae; genus Glis; species Glis glis. The sequence goes on along the minus strand of PVJS01059280.1, from coordinate 1,596 downwards.
TAGCAACCATAAACTCTGGGCAAAAACAAAACAAAACAATATACCAACAAAACAAAACAGAATAAAACTGTGAGGGTTCTTGCGAATGAACAAGAGGAGGAAAATATTAGAGGAGATTAAAAACTTTTACTAGAAATTTGCATGGAGTGGAGAGATTCACATTTTTGTGGCTTATCCTGAGAGTATCTGCAGTTGTCATGGCAACATGGGACTCCTAAATTCCCAGAGAAACCCTGGAAAGGAGGGTTCCTGCAGTCACAGTGTGGGTGGGGGAGTATAGAATGGAAAGAGACAAAGATGAGGAGCCTCAGTATAAACTCTGCCTAAGTCTTTGGTTCACCCCTGAGCCACACAAGTGCAGGGTTGTATTAGTCAGGGTTCACTAGAGTAAGAACTCACAGAATCTGAAATATCTCCATTAAATTTGGCAATGTCTAAGATAAAATCCAAAATTACATCAAATATAAAGACCCATTAAAATATTACCCTTTCTAAAGGATAAAGAAAATCACCAGGTGTGGTGGTGGCACGTGCCTGTAATCCCAGTACTTAGGAGGCTGAGACAAGAGGATCTCAGGTTTGAACTCAGCCTCAGCAATTGAGCAAGGCCCTCAGCAATTTAGTGAGGCCCTCAGCAATTTACTGAGACCCTGTTTCAAATAAAAAATAAAATAGGGTCGGGGGTGTAGCTCAGAGGTGTAATGCCCCTGTGTTCAATTCCCAATACCACACACACATGCATACAAAAAGAAATAAAATCAACAGATGACAATCTTGCAGTCATCTATATGTCAGAATTATCAGGCAAGAAAGTTATAAAAGGTATTAAAATTGTTTTATAAGGGAAACGAAAAAATGGCTAAAATGAATAAAATGATTGGAAATCTCAGCAGAGAAATAAAAATTATAAAAAGTTACAAATGGAAATTTCAGAACAAAATTATATCACATTAAATAAAATACTTGATGAGATTATGGCCATAATGAAGATGATAGGAAGGAAGTCAGTGAACTTGAACATAGATCAGTAGAAATCCGCCAGTCTGAAAAGTAGTGAGAGGAAAATAATGGAAAAAATTGACCAGGACCTCAGAAACCTGAAGTACAATTTTATTTATGTATTTATTTCTTTTTAATTCAAAAATATTTACTTGACAAAGATTTTATATACTTAAGGTATACATTGTGATAATATTATACATGCATACATTGGTTAGTGATTATCACAATCATATTCATTCACACATACATTACCACCCATTTTGTATATTAGATCCTCAGAGCTTAGCTTTGTATCCTTTAATCAACATCTCCCCATTTCCTCTATCCCCAGGCCCTGGAAACCACCAGTCTATTGTTTTTATTGTTTTGTTTTGTTTGTTTTGTTTTGTTTTTGTAAAGACTTTAAGTCTTTCAGATTTCATTCAGTATTTGTCTTTCTTTTTTTTTTGGGGGGGGTACCGGGATTGAACGCGGGGGCATTCTACCTCCGTGCTACGCCCCCGGCCCTATTTTTTTATACTTTATTTTGAAACCGGGTCTCACAAAGTTGCGGAGGGCCTCACTAAGGAGAGAGAGAGAGAGAGAGAGAGAGAG
>PVJS01059279.1:0-11558 GCA_004027185.1 Glis glis | reverse complement strand
CGCAGGGGCATTTTACCTCCGCGCTACGCCCCCGGCCCTATTTTTTATACTTTATTTTTGAAACCGGGTCTCACAAAGTTGCGGAGGGCCTCACTAAGGAGAGAGAGAGACAGAGAGAGAGAAAGAGAGAGAGACGGAGAGACAGAGAGACAGGGAGAGAGAGCACTGAGGCTGGCCGCGAACCCGGATCCTCCGGTCTCCGCCTCCCAAAGTACTGGGATTACAAGCGTGCGCCACCACGCCCGGTGGGCCTCATTTAGAAAGGCACTAATCTCACTCAGGAAGGCTCCACTCTCATGACCCAGTCGCCTCCCAAAGGCTCCGCCTCCCAACGCCATCATTTGGGGTAGGATTTCAACACACGAATTTCGTGGGGGACATAAACATGCCAACCATCCCACCTTCCATGTTGTTCTGACGATGTATTCTCCCACCATATTTCCACATTGGAGAAAGTCAAGGAATGGGTGATCTTATTTTTCATTTTTATACTGACCTCCTTTAATCCCTTTCTTTTCCCTATATTTAGCTTTGGTAAAACTGCTGATACTCAAGGGTCCCTGGATCCCCAACCCTAAGGCTTCATTATAGCTCCATCTCTTGCTGATCCAAATCCATTCACATGCTTGGCCTCATGTGGAGCAATAATTGAGAACTACCCACTTTGGGGTTCTATAAGCTCATAGCTCTACAGCTTTTGCTCCTATGAATCTGAGAAAAGCAAGCTTGCCAAATAAAATAAAAAGAAAAACAGGAAAAATAAACCTGAACTCTGACAGAAAATTTCTAGATTCAAGAACTGAGTGAATTCCTGAATAATCCATGATATTCTGGCTACTTAACCTACTATTCTTTGTCTACTGCTAACTTCTACATTTCTCTGGGCATTTTTCTCCAGGATAAATATTTAATTTGATATATGTAGAACAGTTATTGGAGACAAAGTGAGAAAAATGTGACAGTAGTTAGGAAGGCTAACAATGTGAAGTGAATGTCTTGCAATTAATTATTGTAGAAGACACTGGTGTAGACACACCAGCGGCTCCTACTACTCTCAATAAACCTCCTTCCCAAACCCAAACTATTTTGCGTTTCCCTCTGGACTTCAAATGCTCTATGCCACAGTTCAAATGCAGATTTTAAACCATATTTTTAGATTATATATTCTAATTGGTATTAAGCCTAAGGATTCTTTGTTGTGGGTGATATGCATGCAGTGAAGAATTACCTAATTTTTACTGTGTCTGCAAGATACCAAAGCAGGTGAAATATGAAACAAGCAGATCATTTAGAATTGTATAGACACAAAACAGGTTACTTAGCTGAAGTCAACACTTCTTTCTATAACTTACCTGTGTGGAACAGACATGAGCCGAGTGAAGCTTTCCAGGGTGGGGGCAACACCACGTGGCAGGAAGCTCCGTGTGTTTAGCCTTGGCATTTCACGAGTAGGAGCCACCACCCCTCGGACAGCAGGGCTCCTCCAAAGAAATCTGCTGACTCTGAAATAGATTTTCAGCAACTTCAGATCTATGTGCAGATGTGTTTACCGCTCAGGACAAACTAGGTTTCCTGTGTCAACTGTATTTGTAATACTAATGACTTCCCTTGAATAGGCGCAGCCCCTCCCCACCTCCGTCACCCCACCCCCATCTCAGAACTGCTGAGACTTCCGCCTCCTCCAAAGGCCCTGCTTTCACCAGCAGCCCTGCCAGAGCTTTCCTTCTGCATGGAGGAGAGTTGAGAGATCTTTGGTTCTATCACTAAAGTTGACCCTTTCCAAAGAAGAGAAGCCTCATGGGACAGAAATGTGAGACAAAAGGGAACCCAGCTGTTATAGGAAATGGGTAAGTGGTTGACCAAATTATTTTCATTTGATGCCATTAAAATAAAAAATGGAGTTTTTAAAATGAAAATTTTCCAGATCACTATGAACATACTTCATTGATTTTGTTAACATAGCTAGTTAATATAACAATTCTATCACACTGGGAAATGAGAATAAAGCAAAAGCAAAACTAAGAGTAGGGGTTCCTTAATTCTTTTTACTCAGATATCCCCATGTTAATCTGTAAAGACAGAAATGGGATTTTAAACATTTTAAGTTGACAAGTTATCACTATTTAGCTCTCCTTTGTCTATTTTATTGGCCACCTTTTTTGAGCATTTTATTTCTTACCTTTGATGTTGAAAAAAAAGTCTTGTATTTCAACAAGCATATATTGGTTTATTGCATCAAAATGGACTGCATAATTATTACATTTAAGATACCATGAGTCTCTTCAATTTGTGGCTTGGGACCCAGTTGGGGAAGAATGATACCAACTCTCTCTTGGAGATAAACCCATTTTCAGGAGTGCAAATCACTTATGTCCATATAACCCTCTTCTGGAAGCTTTAGTTCAGTGGTTAAAATTGTGGGCTTTGAGGGCCATTCACTAGTGCTGCCTGGCTGCCCACAACCCCCAATCAGTACTGGATGGGCTGCAACCTCCCTTCCCTTTCTCTGCTCAACCTTTTCTCATTTCATCAACAAATTGCCCTAACTCAGTTATACTAACATGTAATGTGAGAAAATGCAAGCAGCTAATTAGAGATGAGCCTGTAAAAACTTGGGGGAAGCTACATGTTTCAATTATATTAATGAACACGCAAATGCAATCAAATCAAATGGATAAGCATTGTGTCAAGTTTTTACAAGAAGAGAATTGCATTTCACATGCATGAAAGCAACTCTCTTGTAACTTACAGAATACAGGACTAAAAATAAGCACACGAGAGAACCACTAAAATAGTTATTATTTGAGTTAAATTAGAATTCCATGAGGATGGTTTCATCAAATGATTTGTGTTGTTTTAATTTCCTTTCACAATCAGATTCAAATTACCTGCAGGTTACATGCTTAGATGCTCCTTCGACATCAGACTCCATTTTGATAACATTTATCATCAGTTTTTAAAAGGTTTAACATCAAGCTAGCCACTAAACGTCTTTTGATGTTTAAAGTTATCGACTCCTTCACATAGCATTTCTTAGGTGTTGATCTTAAAGGAAAAAAAATCTCTGCAGCAAGAGCTTTATATCTCAAAACGTTTTATGATTTAACAGCTGTCCTTGGAGTTAAAAAAAAAAAAAGATGAAGCTAGACTTGGCTAAAATTCAATACCTGTTCTTTAAAGTGTGCTAACTGCAGTGTGGAGTCCTGGCACTCAAAGTTTGCATACAATTCTAGCGCTTCAGCACCAAGAAATCACCCATGGAGAAGGAACTGCTTCATGAATTCAATTTTATCGTCCATCCTTAAGTAGCTGTATTTCTTCAAGTAGCTTTGCTCCTCGTGAGCATTAATGGTGACTGATTGCACCCTGCTTGGGATTTCCTGATGCATTTCCTCTGGCACATCCATCTGAGCCATGTTCTTTCCTAATGGGAAAATAAAACTGAAAAAAGTAAGTGGGACCAGTGATTTCATTTAAAACCAAGAAGAATGAGATGTGGACAAGCAGACTTGCCTTCTAAAGCCCAGGCAGCTGGTATCCCACTAAGTAAGTGTGAGAATTTATTTTATAACAACAGCTTTCAAAATGCTCTGTGTTAACCGAATCTTTGTAAAGAGACTCACACTCTAAGTACAATAGGGGGTCTTGTTATTTAAGGGAATGTATTGTGAGTCATCTGGTGAAGTAGAGAATTCTTTTGGAAAGGAAAAAAATCACCCACTTACTTTATCTTTCACATGGAAATAGAATAACATGAGTTCACCAGAATGTATATTCATTTTTTAAGACCAGGAAAATATGCAACTAAGTCTCTATATAAGTGGAAGATAGATCTTTCCACCATGAACATTCATGAACCACCAGCATTAGACACCAACAGTGAAAGAAAAGTGAAGGTGTGTCTTCAATAGCATCATCTCCCTAGCATCTAAGGAGCTCAAGGTAGGCAGGAGAACCCTGCTGCCACTATTTCCAAAGACCTCTCTCTGTCATCTTTACGGTCAGCAACTCAGACCTTTCCCCACACTCAAGCAGCTGGCATACTGGTATTAGGAGGAAGACAAAGCCAAATCACCTAGTGCTCGCCATGAGCATCATTGCTTCTTGTCCCTATTTCCTCTCTCAGCTAGATACAGACCAAACCAACCAGTGTTCATGGTCAGTTTGTGTACCTTTGGTTTCCATTTCCATGCTTGGTTCAACATCATGTCATCTTTACTTAGCAAGTTGGGAGAAGAAAGTAATGAGACCTGAGTGTGTTTGGGGAAAATACTCCATTTACCTTAGAGATTGAAATGCTCTGGATTTCTCTTTTTATACCAATATATTCATCACTTATTCAAAAATTGCACAGTATATATTCAAAAGACACCATGCCAAACTCTGTGGAGATAAAATATGCTTCAAATAAATTAGAGAGGTGCAACTATTACATGAAATGTTAGAACACAGAGATAACCTTCAACTTGTGAGTTCTGGGAGGAATGAAAGAAGGTGGAGTTTGAGACAGCTTTATGGAGAAGGTGACATTCTTAAGTGGGTAGGATTGAATATGTGAACATGAAGGAATATAAACTTGAATGTAAGTTTATACTGCTAGAGTTTGATAGAGTACTTTCATACATAATTATTTCATTAAGTCTTTGCCACAGTGAAAAATTTTGAGAAGTGTATCTAATACTAGCTGGATGCCCCTAATTTCATTTTTCTTTTCTATGTCATTGGGTTGGAGCCATGTTAGTCTGATCAATGGGACATGAACAGTAGCAAATGATGCCGCTTTCAAGCCCAGTCGTCGAATGCATGTCCATACTCACTTCCGACTTCCAGGCAGCTGAATGCAGAGAATCTAGCAGAGAACTCCACAGAGGCCTCATAATACTGTGGCACCGCAAGAGAAATGTGGCCAGGAATCTAGTCCCTTCTTACAATAGACTTCCTTTCCTTACCACACCACTCCCTTGCTCCCATGGACAACCTTTAGAGCAGGGAGTAAACCTTTATTGTGTTAAGCAAACAGAGTTTGGGAGATGTTTGTTAGAGTAGCTAATGTTAAGTACCCTGACTGCTATAGGGAGTTAGTTTTACATGAGAAAAAGTAGGCTCACAGAAGGAAGATCATGTACAAGAATACTAAAGTAGGAAAACATGATACAAAAGCAAACAAGCCCAAGTGTACACAGAAAGTGTGAGATAAATATTTGTCTCATCTATTCTATAGCCCTTTGTGATACGATCCACTCATATCCTCCCGCAGAGACACTGAACACCAGAAGAGTGGGAGTCACATTTCACTCCTCTTGACAGTCTGTGCTTCATTGTAGTTAAAATTAGGTAGAGCTACATTGGACAAAAAAAAAAAAAAAAAAAAAAACCTGACTAGCTAACTAAGAGTGCCTTGTGTCCACACAGTGTTTTCCTCTCACTAAAAATCCAGAGATGAGAATCCAGGACAGTGGAGGCAGTTCTCTCCCACCACCCATAGGATGCCGCCTCATTAGCGATGTCCGGGATGGAGGGTAGGGCTCTGGACAACACATTCATATTCCAACTGTCACGAAGGAGGAGAAGCACCTGGCTCCCCCTGAAAAATGTTTTCTGGAAGGTGTACAAGCACTCCTTTTTACATGCCAAGAACCCAAGCTTAGTTGGTGGCCCCGCCCAGCTGCCTGGGAGGCTGCAGAGGGTGGTCGTTAGTCTATGCCTCCATATACCCAATTAGTAAGCAAAGGTTCTGCTAATGAGGAAGAAGACAGGATTTGGTATTGGAGGGACAACTACCGGTATCTGTCAAATTAAACATTTGACTGTGCTTCAGGAAGTGGATTTCGTCAGAGATGTGAAGAATGTAATTGAGGGGCAAAAGTTAAGCACAATAGTCGGGATGCTACAGTAATACTTACAAAAGCTACATGGGGGGAGGAGAGTACTGGGGATCAACCCCAGGGCCTTGCACGGGGAGTGCTCTACCATGAAGCTCCAGCCCCAGCCCCCAAAGGTGCCTCTTGCTGAGTGTTTGCTACACACCAGACCCTGCAGTAAGCTCTTAGCCCACATCAACTCACTTGCCACTTCATTTCCTCAAAGCAGCACGAGAGTTCAGATTTTAGCTAAACATTTTGTCTCGTTTGGCATTTTTAGGTGGCTTAAGACAGCAATCATTCTGTCTCATGATTCTGTGCATTGGAAGTTTGGGCCAGACTTAGCCGGGTGAGTCTTCTGTCCACATAGAGATGGTATCCGGCTGTCAGGTGGGCTCCAGATGGCTTCACTCACACGTCTGGCACCTCAGCAAGGCTGGCGAGAAGCCTGGGCTCAGATGGGACTGTGGAGCAGAGTGCCTGCCTGCGGCCTTTCCAGTCAGGCAGTCAGATCTTGTTAGATCTTGGTTGATCTTCTCATACTGCCCCTCAGCACTCCCAGAAAGTGTTCCAACAGATAGGAAGTGGAGCCACATTTCCACCATCTCCTGTTGATCAAGGCAGTCCCCAAGCCAGGTATGATGGCACATGCTTGTAATCCAAGTACTTGGGAGGCCGAGACAGGAGGATCACAGGTTCGAGGCCAATCTCAGCAACTTAGAGAGACCCTGTTTCAAAATTAAAAATAAAAAACAGGGCTGGAGGTGTAGCTTAGAGGTGGAATGCCTCTGGGTTCAACCTTCAGTACCCAAAAAAAACAAAAGCAGTCCCAAGCCTGCCCAGATTCAAGGGTGTGGGACAAAGATCCCACTACTCAGTGGAAGGGATATAATAGTATTTTCAGCCATCTTTGATTATCCACAAGTACCCTGCACTTAATCAGTACTTGATAAATGTTTATTGAATGATCCACAAATTTAGTTCAGTTCTAGACCCTGAGAAATAACATAATTGGAAGAGATACTGAGTGGAAGAGAAGGAGTTCAAAAATGAATACACGGATTCCAGGCACAGGATCTGAATCTACATTAAGAAATGAAAGTGGAGTGAGCCGGGCATGGTGGGAGCCAGTACTTGGGAGGCTGAGACCGGAGGATCCGGGTTCGCAGCCAGCCTCCGCTACTTAGTGAGGCCCTCCGCAACTTAGTGAGACCCTGTTTCAAAAATAAGGAATAAATATAGGGCTGGGGATGTAGCTCGGAGGTAGACTGCCCCTGGGTTCAATCCTCAGTACCAAAAAAAAAAAAAGAAAGAAAAGAAAGTGGAGTGTATTCCAAGACACAAAGGAAGAAAGATAACCATTCTTCCTCAGTTCCAATACTTTCCCCACAGTTTCAATCAGTTAATTGTTTTTTGGTATTAACTGGGAATTTCTCCAAGATTCAAGTTGATTACTCCCTTCAGTCCTAGAGACAGGAAAACAAAGCCAGGCAGGAGTGCGTTATTGCCTAAGTATAAGCTTCCTCGGCAAGTCTTGGATGAAGTGGGTATATGACAGTTGCTGGAAAATGCCCCAGGGAGAGCTCTCATTTGTTGAAAGAAAAGCAGTACCTGACAGGTGTCTTTTCCAAGGCGTCTGGCAACTCCCCTTACAAATGAAGCGACGCAGCCTTGATGAGATGCTCATTTCTGCTAGTGACATTTTTATTGACAACAGGGTTCCAACAGGTTTGAAAAGTCATTTCATTGTCATTCAGGATGACTGGGGCCTAAATAAAGGGACAGATTCAGAGTTGGTCTTTAAGTTTTCCATGGGATGTCGGTTCTAACTGAGGCTGCTAGGAACCCTCCAGCATCCCAGATACCCCATGCAAGAGTAATTGTGGTGACAGTCCCCATTCATCAAAGGAGACTCAGATAAGTCCTAGTTGTCCTGATAATAACTTGAAAATGACAAGTTAGTGAGAAAAGCACTTGGAGAGACTTCCTTTCACCTCAGCTAATTGGCCACTTCATTTGTAAGGAAGCCTTGGCTTTCTTTTGGGCTAATTTTTTACTTCAGGCTATTATAAGACTCTGCCCAGGCCAGCCAGATAACCTTCAGTCTTTCCTGGGTGTGGTTAGGCTACATGATGGGGAAGACACATTCTTTGTGCAGGAGTTTCACATCCCTTCCATGCCGTGCCATGCCAGTCTTTTAAAGACCATGAGAGTAAACACTAAACAGATCCAATCTTGTCAGAGAAATAAAAGTGTGCTTAAAGGAATTCAGCCCATGGATCTAATACAAATCAGCAGTAACCATTTTTTAGTATGTTATCTTGAATGATATCTCTACTGTTTTCACGTGAATCCTTAAGGGAAATGTCTGTGGTGCATTCACTGAAGGGAAATCAATACTTAATGGTTTTTGCTTAGCAAGTAGGAAAAGCATGAGAAGTTGCTGCGTATGTTTACAGGAAAGATGAGGTGTTATGGGCATATGTGGGAAGGACCAAGGCAAATTTAGCAAGCCAGATAATAACTGGGCAAATCTGACTTTTACCGTAATGGCGATGTTGGTCAAGCATGTGGCCAGCCTTGATTGGATGGCCTGTGAGTGACCTTCTTTGACTGTGTAAACAAGATCAAACAAGTGACTTCACTGGCCTCCGAATGAGTGATTAGATGTAGTTACCCAGCCCACGCTTGTATTTAAATGACTTCTTTGGAAAAATCACCAACGTTGCCTTTTCTCTCTCACAGAGAGGTTCCTTGATGGAAGTGGTCCCTTCAAGAAACCATCACCTGAACCGGCTGGAAGCTGTTCCAATTCTGGGTGAAGGAGAACTCAGGCCATACATTCTTCACCATGAAGGCAAGCTGTCCACCTAACACTTTCCTTCTCAAGAAAAAGCTAGCATCGCTCAATCCACATGGCTCTCGCCAAAGAAGCTCCATATTGCACTTGGATTTCTGGGCCTGGTTGTGCAGTTTTTAATCATGTGTAGGTTTATAAGAGATTTTTCCGCAGTGCATCAAAATCTGCCAAATGACTCAGTGTGTGTGAAATAGCTCAATGGTCAAGTACATAGATTTGGCATTACATTGCAAGGGACAAGCCTAGCTCTGCTATTCTCTTAACTTGGGACAAGTTTATATCTTTTGTTTCATGCTACTGCATTTGAAGAATGAGGAATATAATAGTTGTGAGGATTATGGGAAAATAACATATAAATGGCTTGTCATACTGTCTGCACATAGTAAAGGCTCCAGAAACATTAGCTAGCATTCTTATTATTTCAGTTGTCAAAATGGGTGGGACTGGGGGGGGGGGTCTTAACTGCAAGCCGCTCTTTCACAGCCATATTCTACTCGGCAACTAAATTCAGAGCCTGATATAAAAACAGAAATGTTTTTGTGGACAATAAACATGATATATTATTTTATGAATCATGTTTTATCCATTGAAATAGAAAGTAATTCTTTACAAAACAAACTTAATTTTTTTGAAAAAGCACATTAAAATCTGGTCATAGGGCTGGGGGTATAGCTCAGTGGTAGAGCACTTGCCTAGCATGATGCTGGGTTGGATCTCCAGCACTGGAAAAAAAAAAACTGGTTGTAATAATAACCCATGGTTATTATTACATTCCTGTCCCCAGACTTAGTAAAGAAAAGAACAAAGACAAAGCAAAAAAAAAAAAAAAAAGTGAGGGGAACACTCTTAGAGGTCATGACCACTACAAACCATGATTGCCATGTGCTCTACCAAGCCAGTGTCTACATCAGGCAGTGAGGTGCAGTATCCCAGCCCGGCTGGCACAAGGGCTAAGCAGGTCATACTCCATCAACACTCTTTGATTGGAGCTTGAATATAGATTTAAACTGATTGCTCAGGCTGGCTCAGGTCTCCTGCAGCTTTTCCTTCTCACCCGCATCTGTCAGAGAAAATGGTCCATATTTACCTCATGAAGAATCTCTCTTTTAGGATGTAAGTGTGTCAAAACTTTGGCTATGTCAGGATCTTTCAAAATCTGTCAGCATTGCACTTCCTGGGGAACAGCTGAAAGCTATACACATTCACAGCCTGACTGATTTTAACCCTTCACACTGAGAAGGTGATGGCTCGTTATAAATCAGGAGAGCTTTCCGCCCACCGTCTCACACTGTATGAGCAATATTTACCATCCCCATCAGCCACTGCTAGCCTTTGAGCTGCTCTGCGAAAGTGTGAAGGAGGGGAGCCAGGGGAACCGAAATTCAGCTGCCAACCTCTGCAGCAGAATAGATTTATCCCTTGGAAAATGTAGGCTATCACTATAGAGATCCACCTCCTAATGGCTTTCCACTCTGCAGAAATTGTTGTCAGGGAGACTGAAGCAAGTGCTTGTCATGCAGAGGCCATCTTGTCGCTGGCTCACTCGGACGGATGGCGGAATTCAGCGTAGGTGATCGGTTTCCACATCCCGTTTATCCAGGCTCCATCCTAACCAATATGCAATCGAACATACAAAAGACCTGATCTTGCCCATTAATGATAGATTCACAAAGTGGGCCAGATGAGCCTCCAATCAAATCTCAAAGAAAATGCAGACGTCTCTCCCTGGAAGTGGGATGGTTGCCACAAGCACTGTGAATTGCACCATAGTCTCACTCTGAATCCCTATAGCACTCATTATCCGCCCCACACAATTTAGCACTTGATTATATACTGTCTCGTATTGTTCTCTAATTGTTTCTCCACCCAGAGAAGAGGTTGAGTTTCTTGAAGACGTCATTTTTTTTTCCTAACATGATTTCTATAATTGTCTGTAGCTGCTTTCCTTAAACCTCTGTATAGTAGTTTTTCATTCCTCATGGTATGGACTTCAAATCTACCTAGATGAGGGGAAATAAAAATACCACCCCCCAGCCCCCAAATAAATAATTGATGGAAAAATATAAAGTACCTGCACACATAATACACTCCTAACAATGTGATAAGTGGGAGAAAGTATTTCTATAATTAAGAAATTCAGTAAGCGTTTGTTTTGTCAGTCATCAAAACACTTCAGCCTGGGATGGGCATACACTTACAAGAGTCTCTTCACTCTTCTGTGCCCCCGTCCTTTACGACATGGAGAGGAAGTTCCTAAAATAATGACAACAGCAATATACCAAGACGGAGATCCAACTTAACGCTGGATTAAAGTTGGCATCATATAATCTGCACCCATTACTCTGGAATTGGTTGCTTGAAATGCAACCTTCAAGAACAATGAGGACCTCTGTTTCTAGAAGGAACATATCATGTCACCCCTCATCGTGGCACTGATAACCACTTTCAAATATTTTTTGAAAATCAGACTTTGTTTTTAACCTAAACACTTTATGAAACCTCATCATGAATTCTTTTTTATTTATATATGTATTTATTTTGTGGTGCTGGGGATCAGACCCAGGGCCTTGTGTGTGCTAGGGAAGCATTCTGCCACTAAGCTATAACCCCCCCCCCCCGCCAGCCCTATGCAGTGTGGAGCCAGGCGTGGTGGCACACACCTGTAACCCCAGAACTTGGGAGACTGAGACAGGAGGATTGCAGGTTCACAACCAACCAGGCTCCACAATTTATTGAGGCTCTCTGCAACTTAGTGAGACACTGTTTCAAAGTAAAAAATAAAATAGGGCTGGGGGTATAGCTCAAAGATAGACTATCCCTGGATTTAATCCCCAGTA
>PVJS01059278.1:0-11559 GCA_004027185.1 Glis glis | reverse complement strand
TTATGAGTATTTATATATATGTGTGTGTGTGTGTGTGTGTGTGTGTGTGTGTGTGTGTGTGTGCAGCAGTTCCCCCTTATCCACAGTTTTGCCTTCTGTGGTTTCAGTTAGCAGCAGTTAACCATTCTGAATATATTAAGCGGAAAATTTCAGAAATAACTCGTATGCTTTAAATTATATGCTGCTCTGAGAAGCATGATGAAATTCCACATAGTCTAGCTCTATCCCACTCAGGACATGAATTGTCCCTCCGTCCAGTATATCCATGGTGTATATGCTATATGCCCATTAATTACTTAATAGTTGCCTCAGTTACCAATTATGGTATCAGAGCGCTTATATGTAGGATTAGGAACTATTCATGGTTTCAGGCATCCACTGCAGCTCTTAGAAGATATCATACACGGATAAGGGGAATTAGTGTGTATGTCTATGTGTATATATACATATACACATAGCTATATACATACGTATGAATGCATGTATTTTATTTAAAAAAAACTTTATTTTGAACCACAGTGTTTTTAAACACAGTACATTAGGAAAGAGAGGTAAACATGAGGACTTCTAGGAGAATTTACTTGTATCAATTTGGAAAATTCTATATGAGAGTTTTTTCCTGAAAGAAAAACAAATGATTCCATACACTTTTATACTTTATTGCATAGTTATCAATAATAGAGTGCCCCCTTGATCCAGGTATAAGCCAACTTCTCCCACAGGCCAATAACAATTTGTTTTTAATGACGCTGTATAAAAGACTCACATAAATGTTTGATTTGATTCACTTTTAAATTAGACACACACTTTAATAATGACACTCAGTTAAGTAAATCTGTCCCATAATCTAGAGAAAAGACTAATTTTAGAAGGACTAAAGTATACCCTGCACTACTGCTTTTCCTAATAAAAGTATTAGTTCATTTGGTCTACTTTTTTAAATCTATAAAATGTGAGCTTTAATTTCATTTTTAAGACCAGACAAAAGCATACAAGAATCATGAAGTAAAAAAAAAAAATCAGTATTTTTTAAGGTAAGAATCTATCAAACCATTATATAACTTGAAGCAGATATGCTTTAAAAATTAAATGAACTTGTCTAACAAGTTTCCTATAAACACATGTGAGATCACTATATAAGACTTTCTTTTTGACTCTCAGCCAATTCTAAGTCTTTTAGAGAGAGAAAAATGGAATGCATTTTTAATACTAATGGAATGAAATGACAGATACTATATGAATTTCTCATGTTTTAATGATGTTGCTTTGAGAACTCAAAGATGATATTGATTTCTCTAACTTCAATGATCAAGGGTAGAAACTAAAAATCAATATCATTCTATTGTGCTAAATAACTACTCAGAGTGAGTTCACTTCCTCTAAAACCACTTCCCATTTCCAGTCTGAAACTGCTGAGCCTTCTCTAACTGTAATTTCTCCTCTGTGCTCTTAGTATCAGCAATGAGTACATACTGGAGACATAAACGATAAACCAAAAATCAAGGCTTTTAAACTTTTAACCTAAATATTAAATAATTAGAGACATTCGTAAAAACATATCTATAATGACTGTAATCACAGCGTTATATACATGAGCAAAACAACTGGAAACAACCTTGAATCTAATAGTAGGGATAATTTTATATCCACACAATGGAATAACACAGTCATTAAAACTTGTATTTTCCAAGAATAATAAAGATATATGAAAACACTAATCCACTGCAAAAAGGAAGATACAAAATATTATGAATCCAATTTTTAAAGAAAAAAATCTAGTATATACAATAAAATATTAATAGTTCTCTAGACATAGGCATGAGTAATTTTTATCTATTAAATTTGTTTGGTTTTCACAGAACATAAACAACTTCAATTGTGAAAGGTATTTTTAAAAACAAAATATAAAAAAATTTAATGTATATTTTCTGTTAAATCAACCATAAATCTTTTTTTTTGTGTGTGTGTAGTACTGGGGATGTAATCCAGGGGCATTTTACCTCTGAGCTACACCCCCAGCCCTATTTTTTATTTTTTATTTTGAAATAGGGTCTCACTAAGTCGCGGAAGGCCTCACTAAGTTGCAGAGGGCCTCGCTAAGTAAGTAGCTGAGGCTGGCCACGAACCTGCAATCCTCCTGTCTCAGCCTCCCAAGTACTGGGATTACAAGTGTGCGCCACCACACCCGGCTCAGCCATAAATCTTTAAGTGGTTGATAATATCTGACCAAATCAAGTCAATTAGTATTAAATGATCATATATTTTCTTCTTCTTTTTTTCCTTTTTTTTGGTACTAGGGATTGAACTCGGGGGCATTCTACCTCTGAGCTACATTCCCAGCCCTTTATATTTTTATTTTTTTTTTGAAACAGGGTCTCACTAAGTTGCTGGGGATCTTGCTAAGTTGCTGAAGCTGGCCTTGAACCTGCAGTCCTCCTGTATTGGTCTCCCAAGTACTAGGATTACAGGCATGCACCATTGCTTATGGCTAAATTATCACATATTTTCTGATTAAACATTGCTTTATAAACATATATTAAACTATATCATCAAAAAATCGAATACGCACCTTGTTTTTCTTCAGGTGTTTCAATAAAATAAGGCATTCTTTTCATTGTTTCTCTCAATTCCTGTTTCAAGGCCAACATATATTCTTCACCTTCTCCTGTCTTTAGTGGCACTGGCTTATAATCTATATCCTGTTTAAATTAAGAGACAAAGGATTTTATAAAAAACATTTTATTATCTCTTTCATATATTCTACAAAAATGTCAGTTTTGTTGAAAAACTGTTTTATAGGCACGAAGTTTTACAATCAACATAAAAGATGTTGAGCTTCTATAATCTACTTAACCTTTTAGCTCATTTCCTACTTTGCTCCTATTTTAGAGGTAGGAAAGATATATAGTTTTCCTCCTGAATGAAGTACTAACACTGATAATTATTTTGCTATGTTGTCTGTTGACTAATATGATTCCATAATGTAAAAATCAAAACACCCAACTGGGAGCAACTGCTTTAGTTTCTCAACTAGTGGTGGTGTTATTGGTGGGAGCAGTAGCATAAGAATAAGTAACAGCAACTATCATTTAGCAAGTGGTTACTATGACCAGGATCAATATTCAACAGCCACTATGTCATTTAAAGTATTACCAATACTTCCTCTTTTCAGCGAAAAATGGAAAAATGAACAGTTTATAAACCGATATAATGAGTAAATGGGAAAACACGAATTCAAAGCTACATTTCAATTTTTTTTTTTTTTTTTTTTGCGGTACCAGGGATTGAACCCAGGGGTGTTCTACCTCCGTGCTACACCCCCGGCCCTATTTTTTTATGCTTTATTTTTGAAACTGGGTCTCATGAAGTTGCGGAGGGCCTCACTAGGTAGAGAGAGAGAGAGAGAGAGAGAGAGACAGGGAGAGAGAGAGGAGAGAGATCGATCGATCGATTGATCGTGTGCGCGCGCATGCGCGCTGAGGTTGGCCACGAACCCGGATCCTCCGGTCTCCACCTCCCAAAGTACTGGGATTACAAGCGTGCGCCACCACGCCCGGCGGCTACATTCCAATTTTTAAAAATTCTACATATACACAAATGTTTATGCATGTGTATGTTAATATAAATAAATATGTGTGTGTATATAGATATATATAAATATATATATATATATATGTATTAGTTAAAAAGTAGATTGCCAGCATACATGGCAAAGACATTTCTGGTTTCAGAGAATAAGGATACAGTAGCTTTCCAAAACTGATTCAGAATGCATTCATTCAGCCTACAACTATTTAATGAGCACTGAATAATAAGCCAGACATGGGAAGACAACAGGAGATACCATGATGAACCAGGCACAGTCCCTGACCTCCTGGAATTTATATTCTAGGGAAGAAACACCTAAAAAATAAGTAGACAGATCAGAAAAGATACAATTTCAAAGAGTGATGTGACATAAAAAAAAAATCTGCAGTAGGGCAGAGGAAGGATGTCTGACAAGAGTGCGTGGAGGTTGGAGGCAGTTCATCTCCACAGGGTAAGTTTACATGGCCTCTTGGAAAAGTCACATTTGAGCAGAGATCGGAGTAAAATCAGGAAGCAGCCATTTAAAGACTGGAGAACAGATGGACCTAGGCAGGGAACCTGCAGGGACCACAGCCTGAGAGCAAAAACAGGCAGGTATGGGGAAGGCTGGAGAGACACAAGAAAGGCCAACCAGGCAGAGCCTTCTAGCCAGTAGCAAGGAATTTCAACTTTATTCCAAGTATAAAACACCACCACACACTAACATTCCCTGTGTTTAAAAGCGAAGTCCTCCTGCATGGAGAAGACCTGTGTTAAAAAGAAATCACCACAAAGGGACATTATGCCTGACTTGGGAGAGTTGTCTCTGTTTTTAGGCTGCATTGAGAAGCAAAAAGGCAAAATATCAAGAGCAAAAAGCAGAGACTCCTTATGTGAGCATCTAGATATAAACCCTTCACCAAAGGATTTTGCTATTAATTACAGAAAACATCCATGAAGGGAAGGGCATCTGGCTAGTTGTGACTTTTACCTTTTATACCACAGCACATCTAGAAATGTAAGCTTACAGTTTAAACTAAGTATAAAGCAAAAACATTATGCCAGTTAGGTATGCAACGTAATAACTAAATTTAAAGGCAACACCAGATGTAACAGAAATGTTTATATCTTGAGAAACTCACAAAATTTAAAATGACTGACAAAATAGGAAAATAACAAAAATGGTTCGGTGAGAAAAAAAGGCCAAGTGGTATACTAAAGAGCATAATTACATTCTAGATACAAGATGTGAAGAAAATAATTAGGTGAAAGTATGATAGAATGAGAACCACTGTAAAACCTAACGATATTTAAAAATATTATTTTGATAATTGGAATGTATCAATAACATCAATAGTCTTTCGTGGTTCACATAGTACTGAGTATATTCATGGAAAGCCATACATAGTTTGTTCTCTATATTCTAAGAAAGTGATCTGAAAATTAGAAAAGGTTTAGGGAAGGATAATGGGAATAGTTAAAGGTAAGTGAAACAGTCTTACTTTCTTACACTTGAAGACATCATAAAGATAGTAAATATTATTAAAGACCTATACAGAATTCTACTCTTCTCTGGAATGTGAAAAAGCATACTGTGAGAATTCAGCAGTCAATGTACTTACAGGAAATAGTGGGGGTGGTTTCAACACTACATCAGGTAACTTTTCACCTCTGCTAAATCCAATAGCCTCAATATTAAAGGTATAGGCGGCACGTCCTCTTCCTTTATTCCCAGCCATCAGAACTAGTTATACTACAAGAGTGGGCAAATGCTGAAAGACACAATTAATGGTCAAGATTTACTAGATCATATAAAAATGGAAAACAGTATTTAAATGCGTAAAAAAATAAACGTGACAATTGAGCTGAACCATCAATTGTCCAGCCACGTGTGGCAGGTGACATGATAATGCCTTCAACTCCCTCACCCAGGTCCTGAGCAGAGGCTGATTCTGAGTCTCCCTTGAGGGCGGCCTCAATGACCGCATAGCCAATGGATGCAGTTTTTTCCATTTCTCTGTGGCTTGGTGATGAGATCTCAGATACACATAAAAAGCATGGATAAAAGGTTGGGCTGATGAGGGGATGATACCTTGCTTTTATGCCATCAACCTGAAGACTGTTGTTATGGCTCGGATCCGGAATATCACCAGAGCTCAAGTGTGGAAGGCTTGGACCCAGGGCAGCAACATCCAGAGGGGGACTTTGGGGAAGTGACTGGATCATGAGGGCTCTAACCTCATGGGTGGGTTAGACCACTGAGAGCTGAATGGACCACTGGGAGATGGTGCAAACTGGAAGCAGATGGGACATGGCTGGAGGAAGTGAGTCCTCAGGGGCATGCCCTTGGCGACTCCACCTTGTCCCGGCCCCCCTTCCCACTTCTGAACTGCCAAGACGTGAGCAGCTTTGCTCTTTTGCACTCCCCACCATGATGTTCTGCCTGCATGCCCAGAGTCAATGGAGCCAGGTGATCAAGGGCCGAAACCTCTGAAGCCATGAACCAAAATAAATCTTTCCTCCTTTAGGTTGGTTTTTCTAGGTATTTTGTCACTATGCCCAAAAGCTGACTAATACACTACTCAACTTCAACAATTATTAATAAATGACTAAGCTTTGTACTCTCCCACTCCCATGACTCAAATTGTTTTAATCTCATCGTTCTGTATCTCCTCTGAGAGGTAAAGGCTTTTTAAAATCACAATACCATTGCATGTAAAATTAGTACAATCAATCTTTACTGTTATCTTATATACAATCAGTGTGTTAGTCAGATTTTCATCCCTGTGACTAAAATAGCGGACAAGAACAACTTAGAGGCAGAAAGATTTAATTTGGCTTATGGTGCCAGAGGTTTGAGTCCATATTCAACTGGCTCCATTTCTTTGGGTCTGAGATTAGGCAGAACATCATGTTGGAAAGTCATGGAAGAGGACAGTAGCTCAGCTCAGGGCAGTTAGAAAGTGGGGGTGCTGGGGAAAAGATAAACCCTTCCAGGGCACGCCCCCATTGGCCTACTTCCTCCAACTAGGTTCCACTTCCTAGTAGCCCATTCGGCAAACAGTGTGAGGCCAGAGCCCTCATGAGCCAATCATTGCCTAAAAGCCCCACCTCTGAACCTTGCTGCACCAGTGCACCAGACCCAGGCTTTAAACACAGGAGCTTGGGGGCGCTGCAGGTACAAACTATAAAGACTAGTATTCAAATTTCCTCAGTTATCATACAAATGTTTTTACCATTATTTTCTTCAAGTCAAGATATACAACATCCACCAAGACATTTGACTCACACATTCTTTTTTTTGTGGTGCTGGGGATTTAAATCAGAGGTACACCCCCAGCCCTCTTATATTTTTATTTTGAAACAAGGTCTCATTAAGTTGCAGAGGGCCCCCCTAAGTTGCTAAGGCTGGCTGAGAACCTGTGATCCTCCTGTCTCAGCTTCCCAAGTACTGGGATTATAGATGTGCACCACCATACCTGGTTTGATTGACACATCTTTTAAATATCCCATAAACTAGTGGTTCCCACCCTTTTTTTTCTTACTATTTATTTATGGAAGAAACTTACAAATTTATTTATGGAAAAAAACTAGGTCACTGTCCTGTACACTGCTTCTCAAACTTCAAGGTACAAGAAAATTATTTAGGAGTCCTATCAAAATGCAGATTCTGGTTCAGGTGGTCTTTCCTAGGGTCTGAGGATCTGCGTTTCTATCAAAGTCTCCAAGATATATATATCAATGCTGCTGGTTTGCAGACCACACTTTGAGCATAACAAGAATTTCTCATATGCTGGATTTGAAAGATTGTATACCTGAAATGTGAATTAACACACTCTATTCACAGTATTGCCAATAAATAGGTTGGAATAGAGGCTTACTCAGATTTAGGTTTGATTTTTTTTGGTAAGAATACTTAAAAGAGATTATCTGTCGTTTTCCTATTGCATCACATCAAGATACACATGAAGTCTCTCTCTTGGTGATGACCAGGCTGGTACTATTGTTCTATTGTTCCATGTCACTTATTATATAAAGTGCTCATCGGTTTTCACCTAATGATTTTAGCAGCCACTGATGGTCACTTCCTAGATCCATTATTCCATTATGGATTGCAAAATAGTGATATTCAAATTTTATCATTCTTTCTGTTTTGCTGATTGGAATTCTACAGGGATTACTTTCCCTTATCACTATCTAGTTGCTCTGAAACAAAAGTTCACACAGGAAACTCATATTAATAACCAAGCTCATTTCATCTGTCCACATTAAAAGTGAGGGAAAATATCCAAATGGACTCGTTTCAACTGCTGAGTCACAAAGCATAAGCTGAGCCTACAAAAAGTAGGTCTTTCAAGTATGAAAACTGCTGAGCAGAAAAGCCTACACTAGGTGCCTTGCAGGTGTGGTCAAGGCCTCTGAACTGCATTCCAGTCTGGGATTTGACACTAATTAAAGATTAAGAACAATTTTAACCAGGCATGGTGGTGCACGCCTATAATCCCTGTCCTTGGGAGGCTGAGACAGAAGGATCACAGGTTCCAGGACAGTCTCAGCCTCAGTAGCAAGACTCTTAGCAACCTAGAGAGACCGTTTCAAAGCAAAAAATAAAAAGGGCTGGGGGAATAGTTTGGAGGTAAAAGGTAAAATGCCCCTATGTTTAATTCCCAGTATAAAAAAAAAAAAAAAAAAGCCAAGTGTGGTGGCACACGCTTATAATCCCAGTATTGGGAGGCTGAAACAGGAGAATCACAGATCCAAGGACAGCCTCAGCAAATAGTGAGACTCTCATCAACCTAGTGAGACCTGTTTCAAAATAAAAATAAAACAGGGCTGGGGGTGAAGCTTGGAAGTAGAATGCCCCTGGGTTCAATTCCCAGTACCACAAATATAAAGAACAATTCTAGGTAAAGTTTACCAAACTTGCCTGACAATAAAAATTAACTAGAGGATTTGTTAAACATACAGAGGCCCAAGGGATCCTTGAATCCTCAAACCTACACCAGAATCTTCAGAGTGGGCCCTAGGAAACAGTTTGGAAAACTCACCCTAAAATGAGACTATACCAGCTAGTGCTGCTTAATGGAATAGCCCCGGAGATATATCAAACTCTGCTGACTCTATCATTATTATTATTATTATTATTATTATCATTATTATTATTATTATTATTATTGCTATGCTGGGGATTGAACCCAGGGGCATTCTACCTCTAAGCTACACCCCCAGCCCTATTTTTTATTCTTTATTTTGAAACAGGGCCTCACTAAGTTGCGGAGGGCCTCACTAAGTAGCTGAGGCTGGCCGTGAACCTGGATCCTCCTGTCTCAGACTCCCAAGTACTGGGATTACAAGCGTGTGCCAACACGCCCAGCTTTGCTGACTCTAACTTTCCATTTTTTTTTCAAGCAATCTTTGGGTGTAATTGATATCATTAATGAATGTACTGCCATTGGCAGAAAAAAAAAACAATCCCAGCTCTTAAGACACCCTTAATAATTGCATGGCATTCTGGCCTACAAACTTCTCTTTTAAGATTGGGAATCTTGAAGCCGGGCATGGTGGCGCCCGCTTGTAATCCTAGTACTTTGGGAGGCAGAGACCTGAGGATCCGGGTTTGCGGCCAGCCTCAGCTCTAGCTCTAGCTCTCTCTCTCTCTCTCTCTCTCCCTGTCTCTCTCTCTCTCTCTCTCTCTCTCTCTACTTAGTGAGGCCCTCCACAACTTTGTGAGACCCGGTTTCAAAATATAGGGCCGGGGGTGTAGCGCGGAGGTAGAACGCCCCTGGGTTCAATCCCCGGTACCGCAAAAAAAAAAAAAAAAGTTTGGGAATCTTAAGTCAGCACTCCTTGGAGTCAGTACTTGGGGTAGGGGTTACTTCATTCTTTCCCTTGCAGAGCTGAGAGATATCCCTGCACACAGGTGACTGTATCAGGGAAGAAATGGCTCACAAGTGAACATCACTCTTCACAAGTCGTTACATTAATTCATCCGCTGTCTTGTTGTCTTTTTCACTCTGCCAAATTTCCTGAATAAAGGGGTGTTAGCAGCTTTCTCTATTTCCTCATCGACCAAATCTTCTGCAAATCGCCCTGTTTGAGGCATTCACTCATCCAATATTGAAAATTCCAGGCACTGTGCTAGGAGCCAGAGATCACCAAACAAATCAGTCACCTAACTGTCCCTTCAAAATGTCCCTTCCTTTGTAATTTCTCTACCGTAATCTAGCTCAGCCCTTTCCCACCCCACTTCTGATTAATCGCAAACTTTGTGGTACTCCAATTTATTTTAATTGATTCATCTACATTATACGTCCTAAAGCACAGCTGGTTGACTATGTGACTTATCTTCCCTGCTGGCTGGTAAATTAAATCCAAAGTCCCTATTTAAGAATGTGGGCCTTTTTAAGATCATTGCAACCTCTCCGCCTCACTCTCTAATTTGTAATCATGTCTTCACTAACAGTCTCTCCATTGCTACCCGCTCCCTCTTTCCCCTGCCTGGCTGCATTCCTTTTCACTTTAAGATCCAGCTTAAGTCCCTCAACATCCACAACAGTCATTTCATCCCACCTTGCTCTGAGAAAGATCCTCTTTTCAAATAAAAGGATCTGTAAGGGGTGAGATGACACACACCTGTAATATCAGTGATTCAGGAGGCTAAGGCAGGAAGATCCAAAGTTTGAGGCCTGCCTGGGCAACTTAGTGAGACTCTGTTTCAAAATAAAAACAATTAAAAGGGCTGGGGATGTAGCTCAGTGGTAGAGTGTCCCCTCACCCCCATTCAAACCTAGTACTGAAAAAAGAAAAAGATGCTTAAAATTTATATATATTGCTATACTTTTCAATTCTAGAAGAAATACAAATAATGTCCCTTTTGGGAAATGAATCTTTTCCAAAGGGGAAGAGTTTCACTTATGTTTTTTGTTTTTTTTTTCAACTGTATTAACAGTGGAGTTTTTTGGTTTGTTTGTTTGTTTTTGGTACTGGGAATTGAAACCAGGGACATTCTATCCCTAAGCTACACCCCCACCCACCCACCCTTTTTACTTTTTGTTTTGAAACAGAGTCTTGGGTTGCTGAGAATCTCACTACATTGCTGAGACTGTCCTGGAACCTGTGATCTTCCTATCTCAGCCTCCCAACTACTGGAATTACAGGCATGCGCCACCACGCCCAGCTAACCGTGGAGATTTTATAGCCCTTGCTGTCTAGCATAGTGCTCCATATACAACTGTTCCACAATCAATGTGAAGCTTTCTGTATTTATTTATGAAATGTTATCTGATGAGCAATTCTACCCATAGAAGTACAATGCAGTTAGCCCACTATCAAGTTTTTTTTTAACTTCCTGAACTAGAAAGTTTAAAAAACAACAATTAAAACCCCAGGGGCTTCACACCAGATCAATAAAATGGGAATCTCCAGAGGCCGGATTAAAGACTTCAAGGTATTACAATGTGTAAGCTAAACTAAGAACAAGGGCAGATTAAATCCCCCATTTTATAGAAGAGGAAAATGAGGCCCTAAGAGGTCAGCTGATAACGAAAGGACACAAAATTGATTCCTGACAAAGGCAAGAATGGGGTAAGGCCTCATTCAGGAAACCTTTCCATTCCATTTAATCTATATAATGCTTCCTGAAGCACATGTCTAGGCTAGTTGAAGACTTTTTTAAAATCCCAGAGATGTCTTTAATCAATGATGTGAATGAGTAACTGCAAAAGAGACTGAATTTAAAAATGTAAAATCAGGCCGGGTGTAGTGGCGCACGCTTGTAATCCCAGTACTTTGGGAGACAGAGACCGGAGGATCCGGGTTCGCAGCCAGCCTCAGCTCTCTCTCTCTCTCTCTCTCTCCCTGTCTCTCTCTCTCTCTACTTAGAGGCCCTCCGCAACTTCGTGAGACCAGGTTTCAAAATAAAGTATAAAAAAATAGGACCGGGGGTGTAGCGCGGAGGTAGAACGCCCCTGGGTTCAATACCCGGTACCGCAA
>PVJS01059277.1:0-11559 GCA_004027185.1 Glis glis | reverse complement strand
CTACGCCCCCGGCCCTGTTTTTTATCCTTTATTTTGAAACCGGGTCTCAGGAAGTTGCGGAGGGCCTCACTAAGTAGAGAGAGAGAGAGAGACAGGGAGAGAGAGAGAGAGAGAGAGCTGAGGCTGGCCGCGAACCCGGATCCTCCGGTCTCTGCCTCCCAAAGTACTGGGATTACAAGCGTGCGCTACCACGCCCGGCTTATGTTTTGTTTTGAAACAGGATCTTGCTAGGTTGCTGAGAATCTCACTAGGTTGCTGAGGCTGTCCTTGAACCTGTGATCCTCCTGTCTCAACCTCTCAAGTACTGGGATTACAGGAGTGGGCCATCATGCCAGGCTTCAGTGTAGTTTTAATTTGTATTTCCTGGATTGCTAATGATGTTGATCATTGTTTCTATATTTTTTGTCCATCCATATTTTTCTTTTGAGAAGTATCTATTCAGTTCAATTGTCCATTTTTTAATTTGATTATTTGATTTTTGGTGTTTAGTTTTTTGAACTCTTTATATATTCTAGATATTAGTCCTCTTTCCAAGGAGTAGCTGGCAAAGATTTTCTCCCATTCTGTAGGCTTTCCCTTGGGACTCTTAATGGTTTTCTTCACTGCACAGAAGCTTTTCAACTTGATGTCATCTCATTTATTGAGCCCATGGAGTTAACCAGGTATAATGCAGTTTCCTGAATCTTGATAGAAGACATGATATTTCTGGGTCAGAGAAAAATCTGTATTACATACAGCACAGCAGGCAGCCTGAGCGTCCAGTACACATAGTTTTCCCTACCCTCTCCTTAAGACAAATAGGGTCAATGTACAGCCAGTAAAATGCTTCAGTACAATTTTGATTTAAGATAGGAACTAATCGGCTAGAAGTCAGCAAAATTATAGAGAGTAGAGAAGTGCCCAATAGATAAGCAAATCGAGGATTGCTAAGTTTAACTTCACAATGAATTTCATCAGGATCAACACTGAGGAAAAGCCAATGTTTCAATTTGAGTCTGAAGACAAGAAAAGTACAATGCCCCAGTAAGAAGGTAGCCAGGCAGGTGGAATTCTCTCTTGTTCAGAGGAGGATCAGTCTTTTGTTCATTTAGGCTTTAAACAGATTGTGTGAGGTTCACCCACACTAGGGAGCATGATCTTCTTACAGGATCTATTGATTCAAATGTTAAACTCACCCAGAAACATCCTCACAGAAACATCCAGAATAATGATTGATGAAATACTTGTGCATTCAGTGGCACAAATTAACACATAGAATTAACTATCACAGGCAAATAATGATGCAAGTATAAGTATATATTCTCTTCTTCAAAAGAGGATTCTAAAAAAATAAATGAAGAGAAAGTAGACTACTTTTAACTACCCAGTCGGGTCCTACCCTCTATTCTGAATTGGTTTGTGTCTTTTCCAGTGCAAAGCCTTCCTCATTCCTACACTTATAGGAGTGACCTACTTTGTCCAATAAGCTATTTTGGCTGAGATGGAATGGAAGAGAACGTATAGAAAAGAATATATCAGAAAGTTGTGATGAGTATGTGTATTATTACTGAAAGAAGTACAATACAGTTATAAAATATACAGGAGAGAGGGGAGGAAGTGGTACAGATGAAAACAGATACATTCTATATACCTTTGAGGTGAAAGGGGTAGAAACAGCCATAGTGCATGAAAATTGAATGAGGGAAAATATTTCACAGATATAAAAAAAGAGAATTTGACTCAATTTGAAATTACGCTAAATTGCTAGAATATCTTAATTTGAAAACTACGACTGATCCCATGTTGAACATTTTGTACACTGTAGATAATTTTTTAAAAATGTGTAATCTAAATATCATAATATAATTATTGAAATAGATAATATCACAAAGGAAAAGACAATAGAGTGAAAATAAGGGGATTCTAAAACTAAACCCAAAGAAGCTTTTAAGGGCAAATATATATTTGGAAAAAGAGGGAGAACTAGCAGAGTCTGAGGAAGTGTAGTAAGGAGAAAAAAAAAAAAAAGAAAACCAGAGGATGGTGATATAATGGAAGGGAATTTTAAAAAGTAATCCAAGCCAGAAGTGGTGGTGCATGCTTGTAATCCCAGTACTTGAGAGGCTGAGACAGGAGGATAGCAGGTTCACGGTCAGCCTAAGCCAGCCTAAGCAACTTAGTGAGGCCCTCCACAACTTAGTGAGACCCTGTTTCAAAATAAAAGAATAAAAGAGGGTTGGGGGTGTAGCTCAGAGTTAGAATGTCCCTGGATTCCATCCCTAGTACAAAAAAAAAGTACTCCAAAGTTCCAACATCCATCCTCAGCCAACTAACCAAGACTTTAATTTTTTCTACACTCATCCTTGTGGTTTAAACTATTCAATATCTTTCTGAATTTATGAGAAAAGATTCACTCATCTACATCCCTAGCCCTTTTATTTTCCAAACACAACAGTTTAAAAACCTTTGTTACTGTTTTTACACAATATTATATTTTTTTATAATCACTTTCTAATTAGAACTTAAACTTTTGACTAAGGTCATACACAAATATGATTGGCTTTGAGATACTTTTATTTTCAGAGGAGACTCTGATTAAAAGTTATCATCTTGAAAGAAGGAAAACAAAAAGAAAATACAATAAGTCAATGTTAAAGGAGGAAATAAAAATTTGAACTGTTTTCAAAAAAAAAAAAAGAACTTAAACTTTTGAAAAAGATGACTGTTTTTTGTAAACATATTACTATTATGTTCCCTGGTGTTTGCCTACAACTCAGATTCCCTATAAAGTATGAGAGACAATAATGTCCTGGAAGATGTATGGGACTAGGAGTCCAAGGTATAGGTCATTAAAATTCACCTCTGCAATTTAACCTATGATATAGATTCACACATTACCAATGTGCTTTGATTTTCTAATATGAAAAATAGGTTAAATATCTTTTCTACATAGATTATTCTAAGTCTTGGAGAAGACAATATTTAATAGGCAGTGACTTATATTTTAGAAGAGAAAATAATGGGGAGGGTTTGACATTTATTGAAGGTCTTTCAAATGTCAGGCATCCTGGAAAATACTTGATGGGAAATTATTTAGAATTTGAATCCATCAGGTTACTTAGAGTCATGTGTATGGATTTTTTTTTTTTTTGGCATGCTAGGGATGCCAGTGTCCCACATGCTACACAAGTTTTCTACCACTCAGCTAAATCCCCAGCCCTGGATTTTTGTTAATATACTTTTAATCAGTAATTGTATATGCATACATATATTTAATGCATAACATACAATTTTATTATATCAATATTTACATATATCAATATATTTAATGTATATGTAAAGTATACATATAGAGTACACATAAAATGTATACATATAAATATATAATTTAATATATAAATATAACAGATAAAATATATAGATGGTAACTCTATATGGTGAATGACTCTACAGTGGAATACACAAATATCACTTCCAGTTATGTTGAGTGAAAGCTACTTGTAATTGATATTTGCACTGCAGTTTTCAAAACTGTTACAGAGAGGATAGTAGAGGAATAGGAAAACCATGCTTAACAGTATGTTTTCATTTTTGCTCATAGCAAACATATCCCCAACTTACATTGTAGGTTATAATTATAACTGAATAGTTCTAATGGTTTACTCTGCCAATAAAAGCCTTCAAATAGAGCAGTATTATTATTTTGGGGCCAATTGGTCCTATTAGACAAGATATACCAAAATATGAGGCAAACTAAGAGAACAGAGCAGATATAAACTAAACTAGATAGTAGTGAAGTGCTTTCTTCTGGATAAAAGAAATAGCAGTGAAAATTTTAACAAAAACTTATTTGTCCAGAAATGTTTTCATTGGCAGCTATGAAGAGACTTTTGCAAACTTTCCCATCAGGAAAATAAGTCATTCCGTTTGATTGGCTAAGTCTTCTTTAATGTTCGACATAGAGTAGCCAGGCTATGTTCCAATTTGCTTGGTTTATTTCCTCCCCCACCCAGTCCAGAAAGCAGTGCACCCATTTGTTTCAATATGTCAGCAATTACCAACCAGAAAATGTCTGTAATGAGACCATTAGTAACAAAAAAGGCCATGGCCTGTTTTTCTCTTCCTCTGCTGCTTCTAATGCAAGAGAACATTTCACATACCAGGTCCAAGAACAGTTTAGAGCCAACAAAAATTGAAAGACTTGCAGCAGGTGGGAATACCACCTGTTCATTTCTTATTCCAGAAAAAACAATCGCCTCTTCAGAGTTCCCAGCTGTGGTGAAATCAGGAGAGACTTTGAATGCAAGCAAACACCAAGAATGGCTCTCTTTGAAACACTGAGCTGGTGAGGGAAAGTGATCATTCTTGTAATGCAGGCGAAAGGAAGGGTTAAAAAACACAACTCTAAGCAGTAGGCAAAGGCTAAAGCCACCGCAGGTGTGAATCTTAATGGTTGTTAATTAGGTAGAGGTTCAACAGAAAAAGAAAACACAGCAGGTGCAAGGTGTGTGTTTTTGCTGATGAAAGAGAAGTGTAAATATTCAACTCTGCAATGGAAAAGACAAGTTCATTTTTATTTTCTCTGTAGTGCAGGCTTTGTTTCAATTAGTGCCAGATGATTACTCCCTTTTCTGATTCAACAAAGGTACAAAATTATCCCTCCTCTAAATATTACCCACTAAGAAGTACCAAGTGGCACATCTGTGCGCTCAATTTTGATTTGCTTTGAGGAGAGGGCAATTCTGCATGGGTGGCTTAAAGGAAAGAGAAGGAAATTGTAGCCTGCAATAGTAATGAGAGTTTAAAGAGATAGCCCTGTAATCTTTGTATTATGAACTAAAACTTCTGAGTTTATTGAGCTAACCTAGCCTGCACCACTCGGGGTCAAAGTTGATCCAAGCATTTTTTTTTCCCAACTTCTGAGAAATGTCTCATGACTAGTCTTCATAGTCTCCTATTCAATACATTGATGCCAGCTTTTTAAAGTATATTTTTACCACATTTTAGCAGCAAAAGAACTATCAATGTTAATACAATTTCAACATCAAACCCTTGTCCATTCCTAAATATTTCTTTGCTTATGCAGAGACATTTTTAGTACTGATAATGTGAAACAAATTGTCTTTCTATTTATAAAATATTTTGTCATTATACTAGTCAATTTCAACTCTGTTATAAAATCCTCAGGATGATTTAACAGTGATTATGTAGAAAATTGAAAAAGCATTTGATCTTCTTCCGTGTGTGAGTGTGTATATGTTTTTAGTTTGTGTCCTGGGTTTACCTTTTCTATTTTCTCCTTTGTCAACATTTATGAAGCGGGAGATTTGTGTTCAGGTAATAGAAGCCAAAAAACCATGATGCTATGATGTGTAGTCCTAAATGTATAATCTAATTTCCCTCAAAAAGACTCTGTACTACAGAGTAGGTACCAATGACAAACTATTCTTTTTAAATTAACAAGCTTCTAAAGTTCAGAATTTGTAATCTTAGAAGAGTGTTATTAACCTTTAAGAATTCTGTGCCAGTTTTGATGTAATATTGAAGAATCCAGAATAGTCATGTTCATTTCACATTTTTTTTTTTATTCTCCAGATGTTCTGAGTGAGCCCCAACTTCTAGGAAGAGTTGGAGAGTTATAGAATGGTGGAATTTAGATTCAGACTCCTAATTGAAGTTTAGACCAATTTATTCTCACACTTCACACTAGGTAGGTGAGCCCTAAATCTGCAAAGCTGAGATTCAGCGGGGGAGCTTACCAGAACGCATTTTCTTCTCCAGGTTCTTGGGTTGTGGCCGTTGGTGGGAGACACACCAGCAGTCGTGGAGCACTGTGACAGGGAGTCTGGCAATTCACTTGACTTGGAGCTGGTGGCTCTCTGGGCCTAACTCTCTTGGGCCTTATATACTGTTTGAGGCTGGGCATGTGCAGTTATATCCAGTGCTAGGGTTGCATCATCCTGAGGAAAGTGGTGAACATGTCTTATCACTCAAGCCAGACCTGGGAAGTTTCCGGGCTGTCATTTTGGGTGTTTTACTTTTTACTCACACACATTTGCCTTAAAATGACAGCACTTATGTCAAGCAATTCACAATTCAAAAGGGCATGTCCAAAGGCACTCTCCACACCAGACAATAAAAAGAAAAAAAGCATGAGGTATTCAAAACATACATGTGCATTGGATATCTGGATAAATAAAATTTTTCAAGTTTCCATAATGCTTAAATATTAAGACATGTAATCATCTTTTTGACATCCTTATCAATGTTATTTCCACATGTTTTTCAGATTTTTTTATTATAGCTACACAAGTAAAACTGTTTACTCAATATCAAAGATAAATTACTGATTTATTTTGAGGGGTTTCTTCATGCCCTAATATCCAAAATAACCTGAATCAGTTAACCATTCTCTTTTCTGTATATTCTGTACTATGATATAAAATACTGTTGGCATTCTATGGGACAATATAACTAGACTGAAACTTTTTTATTTTATTTATTTATTTATTTATTTATTTATTTATTTATTGTGGTACCAGGGATTGATCCCAGGGGCATTCTACCTCCGAGCTACACCCCCAGCCCTATTTTTTATTCTTTATTTGGAAACAGGGTCTCACTAAGTTGCAGAGGGCCTCACTAAGTAACTAAGGCTGGCCGTGAACCCGGATCCTCCGGTCTCAGTCTCCCAAGTACTGGGATTACAAGCGTGAGCTACCATGCCTGGCTGACTGAAACTTTTAGTAACTGGGTACAGAAGCAGTTGTGAATAGTCCACAGATTCAAAAATACTACTAGTTTTGCAGAAGTAGTTCAGTTATAACACCATCTTAATTTGTTAATATTGGATATGGCTAAATATTATTCCCAAAGTTTCTTTTGTATGCATGTTCTGCAATAGTCTATCCTTATAGTGTTTTGAAACAATTTAATAATTATTATACATATTAAATACATTTAATAATTAAAACATTTATATTTAAGCTCAGAAAGATTCTGAACTCTTTTTGAAGTGTCCTTTGATGGTATAAGCATATAGAATATTATCTGCTTATAAACACAGCTTCTATGTCACTGTATTTTCACATCTATATGCTATAATAAAAACATTCTACCAATGGCAAACTATTCTTTTTATATTAACAAGCTTCTAAAGTTCAGAATTTGTAATCTTAGAAGAGTGTTATTAACCTTTAAGAATTCTATGCCAGTTTTGATGTAATTTTGGAGAATCCAGAATAGTCACGTTCATTTCACTGACTTTACCATTGGCCTATAAGCTAATAGATGAAAAAACCTTGTGGTGAAATATCAGGACATAATTAAACCACGTAACCTTTTTTATTTTGGGAATGACATTTTGACAAATTGAAAATATAATTACTTTAACTTTTAACAGGAAATGATACTGGGTAGAAATCTTTTTTCCTTTCTCATGGAACAAATGCATCCAAATTTTATTAATAAATGTAAAAAAAGATTTGGAAAGATGGATTGTTCAAGTTTTGTAGGATTCTGAAAATATTAAAATAATAGATAAAAGCAAAAGTTTAGTCATTTGACTCAAAGACAATATTAGATTATAATAGCAATAAACATATATGTGTAATTGCAGAAATTATATTTCAGATCTTTTAAAAATTTTATTATTTAAAAATTAATTCTTTAAAACAGGATTAAAATAGTGATATACAACTTATAAGTGCATGCTATTTTTAAATAGCTCATTTGGGAATTAAATGAAAATAATAAATAGTAATAAAATCTATATTTTAAATAAAAATAATATAACATAATTAAAATAGTAATCTAAATTTTAAAGATTTCCAAAGATGCTCAAAAGCTTTATTGAAGACAATGGACATACCACCATCATAGAATATAGTGAATCATCTCTAATTTTGTGACCTTGAATCAGCCTAATTCTTCTCTAAAATTGTAGAGTTAAGGCCAATCATTCCTAAGACATATTCCGTGTTTAAGATGAAATGAATAAATATTAAATAACTTAATACATATTTATATACTAGACTTGAAATATTATTATTTTATTGTCTTTATACTTCTCATGAGATCTCTAAGATTTAAATATTATAAACCACATTGTATAGAAAAATAAACTCAAATAATTTAGAAGCCAGGTTTTCACTTCCAAATTTGGGGTCTTTATACTATGTAAATGTGTATGCATTTTAAAGAAACTGAATACAGAAGAAAATAATCATCAAATTTAAAAATTTTATTGCTAAATATAATTATAATATATAATTGCAGATATATGAAAGCAATAAATATCTTGATTGGATTATATTTAATTTCTTCAGTATTTTACCTTATTTTAGTTTTTTAGTATATTCACTAAAATTATTATTCAGAGACATACAACCAGAAGCATGCAGTAATTTCCAATATATAATAAAAATACAGACTAGAATGTGTTTATTAGCTCAGACATTATGCTTGTGACTTCAGTAATTGTTATTTAAATACTTTGCATCAGACATTAGCAAACTATGGCCAACCACTTCATTAAAATCAAGTTTTATGGGAACACAGCTTCATCCATTCACCAATATATTTTTATAACTGCTTTCAAAATACAGACCTGAGTAGTTTGATACAGATACTAGGCCATATGAAGTCTAAATGTTTACTGTCTAGCCCTTTACACAAGAAAATTTGTTAACACTTGCTTTCAATAAGTAAAATCTCTAAGCCCAAGACAGAAGTCCTTAAGCTAGTTTCCATGGAGGAGAAGGCTATATACAATATCCAAGGTGCCTGTGAAAAAGAGTGGGGTAAATATTTTGAATCTTTATTTACTTCTAATTGAAAGTTAGCATTATCTTCACTTCCAAATGAAAGCACACACCACAATATATTAGCTATATTTTTGCACTGTAAACAATAAAAATTACAGATATTTTCTTATAGATTACAAATATTTCCTACATATTCTAAAGATTGTAGTTACCTTAACATATTATTAATGTTCATCACTGATTCTAAAATATAGTACTCAGACTCCTTGAAATATTTTTAATATATTAATAAATAAGCACATCTAAAATCATTTTTTTGTGTATGTGGTACTAGGGATTGAACACAGGGACATTCTACCTTCAGCTACACCCTCAGTACTATTTTTTTTAATTTTGAAACAGTGTCTTGCTAAGTTGGGGAGAGCATTGCTAAATTGCTGAGGCTGACCTTGAACCTGTGATCCTCTTGTGTCAACCTCCAGAGTACTTGGATTCAGATATGCACCAACATGCCCAGCTCAAAATTTATTTGAATGTATTTTGGTAATTACATTCTATGATTTATTTCCTTTATAGTTTTTTATATTATATATGTTATGGTTAAAGATATTATTTGAAGAAAAGTTCTTTATGCTTCAGAAAAATATGAAAGGGGTTTGTAGCCAAAAAATAAGCAAATAAATAAAATAAAATAATTAGGAACTTCTGCTCCAATATACTAATCAACATTTGCTATCATAAATTCTATATTTTCCTCATTGAATTAGTTTTCCATTGTGTTTTAAGGAATTATTTTAGGCCAAGGGGGGTGAGTGCTGGTGGACTTTGAGAATGATTTGCAATCCTAAATTTAAACTCCAAATGTCCCCCCAAGAATTGTGAGGCTGTTTTTTACTCTTTCAACTCTGGACCTTTCATCTCTCTTGAAAGGAATATTCAAGAGGACATTTTTTCCCCCAAAGTGCTCTTTCATTAATATTGAAATGTCTTCATTTTCCTTTTATCTTTCTTTTAGCCAAGACTAGGAAAAGTACTTATCTATTCTCGGATTCCAGTGCTTTATTCACTCAATTTATCCATCATAGACATGGATCTCTGAAGGACTTGTCCAGACAATATGTCCAGGCCTCTTAACATAAGCTGCTAAGCTATGGAAAGATTGTAAAATGTGGTATGCACAATTCTTTCTAATTAAATTTTCAGTAATGTGATACTTTTATCTCAAAGAAGTATTCTCCAGCATTGTTTCTACTTATTCTTGGATCAATATTCTTTGATAGAAATGACTTTAAATATTGTTATTACTCATATATAATTTTCTGATTCTAATGTACTTAGTGTGAACAATAAATAAAAAAGAATATTAGAAAGATTATGCATCAGTACTAAATAAAAATATTTTAATCAATTGATTTTTAAAGAGAAACAGAAAGTAGAATGCTTTAAATGTGCAAATATAGCCATACTATAAAGAGAAAACATAGTAATTATAGTCAGGTAGTTTTTTTTCTCACTTTGTTTCTTATTAGATCTTCATAAGCCTGACATTAAAAAATAGTTTTATTGATTAGAAACTGCATACTATTTGGGTTTAATAAAATTATTAGGTACAATGTTAATTAAACTCAAATTGACCTTACCATCATGTTAGGAAGAACATTAGAAAAGTGATCTAAAACAGTAATGTGAAAGAGTCTGTTACTGAAGCTGACCTCTTCAATTTGAATTTTCAATTTGAATTTAACAGTTTTTGAAATACTATACCTGAAAATGCATTGAGGAAGTATTTATAACAAGCATCAGTTGCAGTCAGGGGTCAAATTATGGTCCAACTGTGATCTTTCAGACAATGTATAATATAGTATTATAGTCTAGTATGTGTTTTCTTCTCCCCTTAAAGAGAATAGGATCAAAACTAGATCAGTGAGAAGCAATAAAAACTGATTAGGCATGAAATACATTTATAATTATAATTATAGTCATTTGCAAAATACAATTTAAAATATTAGCATGAATATAAATGTTAGTTTGCTTCATAATGTTTTCTGTAGTTTGCTGTACAACAAACAGGAGTGCCTTTGTTAAAGATGACATTTCTTTGCTCTGTTATGCTGTCTATTCAAATGAGGAGTGAGTATTAACCAAACATATGTTTAAAGCCAATTGATCAATATTTCTTCTATGAATTAATAAGTCATTTGTGTTTTTATTTTTTTGCTTTCATGTGGGCATACTAGAATATAATTAAAGTATTAATTTTTTTATATTTTTAACATGTTTTATTGGTGCATTGGAGTCTTACATCGCAATGAATATCTATTTGATGTTAACATACATGCACGCAGCTCTTGGTGTCCTCCCCTGCCTCCCCCCACCCATATGAAGTACCAAGAATGATGTTGGTATATTTTCACATGTACATATTGTTTATTATAGTAATTCCATTAATTCACTTCCTTCTTGCCCTCCCCCTTCCCTTGTACCACTTCCCTTGTTCCGCTGAGGGTTCTCCATTATCAACCAGAGTCCCTTGTGTGACCCTACTACTCCAAGACCTCCAAAGCACAGGAAATTAATACAAGAATTAATAAGTGGGATAGCATTAAACTACAAAGCTTCTGCTCATCAAAGGAAACCATCAAGAGCCTAAAGAGAAAGCCTACAGAATGCGAGAAGATATTTTCAAGCTATCCCTCTGACAGAGGTTTAATATCTAGGATATACAAAGAACTTAAAAGGCTTTACACTAAGAAAATAAATAATCCGATCAAGAAGTGGGCAGCTGAAATGAATAGACACTTCACAAAAGAAGAGA
>PVJS01059276.1:0-11533 GCA_004027185.1 Glis glis | reverse complement strand
AACAAGACCTCCAAAGCACAGGAAATTAAAACAAGAATTAATAAGTGGGATAGCATTAAACTACAAAGCTTCTGCTCATCAAAGGAAACCATCAAGAGCCTAAAGAGAAAGCCTACAGAATGGGAGAAGATATTTGCAAGCTATCCCTCTGACAGAGGTCTAATATCTAGGATATACAAAGAACTTAAAAGGCTTTACATTAAGAAAATAAATAATCCGATCAAGAAGTGGGCAGCTGAAATGAATAGACACTTCACGAAAGAAGAGATAAAAATGGCCAATAGATACATGAAGTTTTAAATTTTAATAAAGTCCAGCTTGACAATGACTTCTTTCAAGTATCATGCCCTTGGTATTATATCTAAGAAGTTGTCACCATCTAGATTTTCTCCTATGTTATCTTCTAGAAATTTTATAGTTCTGCATTTTACATGGAGGCCTATGATCCATTTTGAGTTTAATTTTTGTGACAGGTATAAGGTCTTTTTCTATATTATAATTTTTTTGCATACCAATGTTGATTGTTCCAGCACCATTTGTTGAAAAGACTATTTTCTCCATTGAATTGCTTTTGTTCCTTTGTCAGAATTTAGTTGACTGTATTTATATGCATCTATTTCTGGATTCTTTATTCTGTTCCATTGATCTATTCATCTATTTTTTTTTTTTTTTTGTGGTACCAGGGATTGAACCCAGGGGCATTCTACCTCCAGGCTACACCCCCAGCCCTATTTTTTATTCTTTTTATTTTGAAACAGGGTCTCACTAAGTTGCAGAGGGCATCACTAAGTAGCTGAGGCTGGCTGCAAACCTGGATCCTCCTGTCTCAGCCTCCCAAGTACTGGGATTACAAGCGCGTGCCACCACGCCTGGCTCTATTCATCTATTCTTATGTCAGTACCACACTGTCTTGATTACTGTAGTTTTATATAAGTCTTGAAATTGGATAGTGTCAGTCCTCTTGGTGGTTCCCCTTTAATATTGTATTGGCTATTCTGAGTCTTTCACCTTTCTATACAAACTTTAGAATCAATTTGTTGATATCCACAAAGTAACTTTCTGGAATTTTAATTGGGATTGCATCAAATCTATAGGTCAAGTTGGGAAGAACAGACATCTTGACAATTCCAAGCAAGGCTTACTATCCATAAACATGAGCTATTTCATTTATTTAGTTCTTTAATTTCTGAGTTGGGTTTTTTTTTTTGTGTGTGTGTGGTACCGGGGATTGAACCCAGGGGCGTTCTACCTCCGAGCTACACCCCCGGCCCTATTTTTTATCCTTTATTTTGAAACCAGGTCTCACGAAGTTGCGGAGGGCCTCACTAAGTAGCTGAGGCTGGCCGCGAACCCAGGTCCTCCGGTCTCCGCCTCCCAAGTACCGGGATTACAAGCGTGCACCACCATGCCCGGCTGAATGAGGGTTTTTTAAACTTTCCTCATAAATCTTATCCATATTATGTTAGGATTATACTTCAAATTCTCATTTTGGGGGTTGTTGATATAAATTGTATTTTAAATTTCAAATTCTTCTTGTTCATTGTATATAACAAAGCAATTGACTTTAGTATGTTAGCCTTGTATCTTGCAACTTTGCTATGATCACTTACTATTGCCACGTTGTTTTGGTTTTTTGGGTTTTCTACATAGATTATTGTGTAACCGAAGACCATTCTATTTCTTCCTTTCCAATATGTATACCTTTTATTTTTTCACGTCTTAATGCATTAGAGTTAGGAATCATAGTGTAATATTGAAAAGGAGGGATGAGGGATGACATCTTTACCTTGTTCCTGATCTTAGTGGGAAATTTTCTAGTTTATCATTATTAAATACAATGTTAACTGTAGACTTTTGTATACATTCACTACCTGGTTTAGGAAACTCCCCTCTGTACCTAGTTTGCTAGTTTTTCTATTTTTTTTTTTTTTTTTTGTGGCACTGGGGATTGAACCCAGGGTCATTCCACCTCCGCGCTACACCCTCAGTCCTATTTTTTATTTTGAAACAGGGTCTTGCTAGGTTGATGAGAGTCTCACTACTTGCTGAGACTGTCTTCAAACCTGCAATCCTCCTGTCTCAGCCTTCCAAGTACTAAGATTACAGATGTGTGCCACCACGCCCAGCCTTTTTTTTTAAAATCATGGATACTAGATTTTGTCCAGTGTTGTTTCTGTGTCCATTGATATGATCATCCGATTTTCTTCTTTGGATGTGATAGGTTATATTATTTTCAAATGTTGAACTAGCCTTCCATACCTGGGATAAATCCCACTTAGTCACAGTTGAACTAACATTTCTTTTTTTGTGTGTGTATAGTACTGGGGTGGAACCCAGGGGCCTTCTACCTCCAGGCTACACCCCCAGACCTATTTTATTTTTTATTTGGAAATAAGGTTTTACGAAGTTGCTGAGAGCCTCACTAAGTTGCTGAGTCTGGCTTTGAACCTGTGATCCTCCTGTCCCAGCCTCTCAAGTACTGGTGGCGTGTGCCACCACACCCGGCTCTTACATTTTTAAATACTAACAATTGTGGATTGTTAAAAAATCTGTGGATGCTATAAAATCTGTTTTTTACTTAACAATAACAAAAATATTAATAGCTGGGCATGGTGGTGCACACTTGTAATCCCAGTACTTGGGAGGCTGAGACAGGAGAATTGCAGGTTTGAGGACAGCCTCAGCAACTTGGTGAGACCCTCAGCAACTTAGTGAGACCCTGTTTCAAAATAAAAATAAAATAGGGCTGGGGGTATAGCTTGGAGGTAGAATGCTTCTGGGTTCAATCCCAGTAAACACACACACACACACACACACACACACTCCTAAAACCTCATCCTAGCCAAGCATGGTGGCACACGCTGTTATCCCAGTACTTGGGAGGCTGAGAGAGGAGGATTGCAGGTTCAAGGCTGGCCTCAGCAACTTAGCAAGAGTCAGCAACTTAGTAAGACCCTGTTTCAAAAGAAAAAATAAAAAGGGCTGGTGTTGTAGCTCAGAGGCAGAATACCCTGGGTTCAATCTCTAGTAGCCCCGCAAAACAAAACAAACACCACCTCATCCTTATCTCATCCTTATGAATTTAATGTAACTGAATTTTTTTGTGTGTGTGTGGTACTGGGGATTGAACCCATGGGCGTTCTACCTCCGCGCTGCATCCCCGGCCCTATTTTTTATACTTTTTATTTTGAAACCGGGTCTCACAAAGTTGCAGAAGGCCTTCACTAAGGAGAGAGAGAGAGAGAGAGAGAGAGAGCGAGCGAGCAAGCGAGAGAGCTGAGGCTGGCCGTGAACCCGGATCCTCCGGTCTCTGCCTCCCAAAGTACGGGATTACAAGCGTGCGCCACCACGCCCGGCTAATGTAACTGAATCCTAATATAATTTTTGTCAAGAACTTTTTAGAACAAGCACTCCTTTAGGAATTTTAAATCTCTCAATTTATCAGAAAGATGTTTGTATACTTTTCAGAGACTCGCCTAAGAATTCATACATTCTTTCTGAACACACACACGTAGATAACTAGTGTGTGTTTTATGATTAGATTGATATAAAATAGTCTCACAACAGGGTACACAATGTCTTTGTATCTTCAAGCTCATCATATAGAAAAGAGGGAAGAGAGAAAAGCTAGTGGACATAGACACACTGATTGGTGTTTCAAAAATTATTTTTATTGTTACATTCCAAAGAGGACATAGGAAGAAAAAAAGCCAGTTATCCAATAACTGTCCTACTTTTCAGAGAGAGGCACCCGGAGCCCCAGTCCTAGTTCAAAGCTGCGCATGTGACAGTTCAAACAGCTGCCTCTCAACATGACCGGAAATGCAACCAATATGTATGTCATCAACCCAGGAGGCTTGGGTTTAAAAGGAAGTTTCTTTATTGCAAGTGTCCAAGTCCTTAGGATTTGTCCTTAATGACACTAGAAGAAGATGAGGAAGACCACACACACCAAGACTGTGTTTAGTCATCAAACTAGCAAATGGCCAGTTTGTTCCAGGATGCATTGCATCAGACATCACAATACAGGAGGAAAATCTGCATTTTTGTCAAGAGCTGCCCGGCATTTCAGATCCAACTTACCAAAAAATGCAGCCACAGGCCAACCAAATACCTAGATAATATAGTCAGTGCAAAAGTCAAATGGTCAGTCAGCACTTTGATGAGGCTGGCTACACTGGAAAATATTAACAAAATCTGAAAATAGAAGGTAAGGTCTATTTACAAAAGTTTGTTTAGTAAAGTGACTTGAGAAAAGTTATGCCAAGCACTTCCCACACATCCCTCACCTCTCCCGCCAAAAAAACCAAAACTAAAAACACCTGAAAATTATCTTGAAAATCAAGTTAAAAGTGTGGTGAAAAAGAGAGTGCTTGTTCTAGGTAAAGGACATCAAGATAATTTATAGGCAGATTTAATTTTATTAGTAAAAGTCACAAGTAGGAAAAGGCTTATTGGCTGACCTTCAACTGTGTGCTTTTAAAAATGTCTCCATTAATACATTAACAAGAAAAAAATACTAAGCATGTTTTTACTTCCAATTTTGAGTCTTCCAGCAAGAGCTGATGAAATCAACAGGGTATTAAAACAAAACCCAGGAAAACTCAGTCAATTCTTTTTAGTTGTCTGCTTCGTTTCTTTCTAGTCACCTTGAATTTGATTCCCAATTAGCTGAGAACAACATGGCGGTCAAAGACAGATTTTCGCTGCTCTTGAACTTGAAGCTTCCAGCGCTGCTGGGCATACTCCACTTTGTTCAGAACGTTGGCTCGACTGCGGGAGCGGGCCAGTACATCATGGGCATTTGCAAAAGGCTGGTGATCCTGGAAGTCCAGATGGAGAACATCAGAGATGGCAAGATTAGTGTAAAATAAAACAGCAGTTAGCCAGCCACAGAGACAGAAGCAGGTGGACTTTTCAAACACAGCATCGATGTGACTACATACTTCTAAGCACTCAACTATCAGATGCAGGATGAACTCAACACAGAAATAAGTGGTTCAGGGAAACATAAGAGGTGAAGGGGTATTTGTGAAGCATTTCCATGGGTCACCATTTCCAAAGATGGTCTTCTTAAGAAGCAGAGACCAAGACAAAGGCAGTGGTCACTCATGTTAAAGAGAAGTCTTCCCTGGCTAGTAGGGGAAAGAAAGTCTATTTTCATGTCAATATCTCTATGTTACATACATAGAAAGAAGGCCTCTTCCTTGCTTTAACTGATATTATACAGCTAAACTGTGACAGACGAAAGATCTTTTAATTTCCTGACTCCCATTATATTAGAATTGTTTACTTGCCAACTTGGAGTCACATTTGCCGTGGCTAATAAGTTGACAGGGTCTTATCTTGGTTGGTTTTAATCTCTCCCGGTACCCTCAACACGTATACTAAATGGATAGTTTCCAAAAGTTTTCTCATTTCCCCCTTCTCCAATCTGTAGTGCAAAGAGACAAAGCTCAAGTGCTACGATTACCAAGGACAGTGAGGACTGATTTACTCAGCATCTCTATTTGACAAAGACTTGGATCTTTCATTGCTGAGCACCCAATGGCTTCCATGTTCATTGTTGCCTTAGGAAAGAGGCTACTGAAGAGTTACCCTGGTATCTGTGGAAAAACCAACCTTTCCTGGTCAAAGTAAACTAACTGGATGTTTGTAGTCACTACACAGGAAACCACCACACTAATCTACTTATGAATGAGATATAAACACAGCTGCCTGAATGACAGAAAGAATTCAATAGTAATTTCTTGTTTTTGTTTTGCTTTTTCCTTGATCTCTTTTCCCTGAAACTCATATTAACAAAATTTCTAAATGTTCCAACACAAGATGCAAGTCACAAGTCAGACCTCTAAAATAAGTTTTGCCTTTAGGAAAGAAACAACATTGATCTGCTATACATGTCTAAAAAAACTCTATTATACATCTAGGGCAGGACTTACCATGTATATGGAAAGCTATGCATAACCACAAAACTATATATACAACTATAACCATATGGTGTTACAACACCTGTTCTTGTTTTTACAGCAAGACACATACCATGTCTACATGCTTGAAGAGTTTTCTATAAAGAATCTTTCCTTGCCTTCTTTTCCAAAATGTCATCAACTTTTCACTTAATGGTAGTGGCTTGTGCAAATCTCATTTTTTTTATCTCTAACTTACAAATGAAAATAATATAGAAGCCAGGCGTGGTGGTGCATGCTTGTAATCCCAGTATTTGGGAGGCGGAGACCGGAGGATCTGGGTTCGCGGCCAGCCTCAGCTACTTAGTGAGGCCCTCTGCAACCTGGTGAGACCCGGTTTCAAAAAATAAAGTATAAAAAAATAGGGCTGGGGGTGTAGCTCGGAGGTAGAACGCCCCTGGGTTCAATCCCCGGTACCGCAAAAAAAGAGAAAATAATATAGACAATCCTATGAAGTCCAAAATGTTTCAAAGTTGTAAGAAAGAAGGTTAAAAAAGAGGAAGGCAAAAGTTTAGCATTACTTGATTTTCCATAAGAAAACTAACCCAAGGTCATTTAACAATTAGCACAAACACTGAAAATTAGTTTGCCTAACTAACCTTGACTTGGTGTCGTATCTTCTCAACAAGGATTTTGTTCAAGTAGATTAAAATGGCACTATGGGAATATGGTGCTTCAATGAACTTGTATATAAAATATTATTTCCATTGGTTTGTTTTAACATAAACAAGACTGAGAAGAAGGATGTACTTAATCAGCAGAGCACCTCTCGATTTCAAAGTCTTGTTTTCTACTCTTCAAGGTAGGGGGAGAAAAAAAATCTTATGGAAGAAATTCAAAAGAATAAACAAACCAGTTAATCCTTTTGGTCTGTTCTCCACCTACTGGAACAAGATTGAACTAGTTGCTCATGGTCATAGATGCTGGGAGAATGCAAATAGAATTTACCCTGTTCATATGTTTGTTCTTTTCACACCTGATAAAATTACAATGAATACAAAACATGTCTTAATGTGATGCTTTGGTAATAGTGGTAATGTGTCATAGATATATGATACAGTAAATATTATGACTTTTGCAGTGAGCTTCTTAACTATTTGGACCTTTACTTGTTTTAAAATGCTCTATACTGAACAAAAATGAAAAAAAAAAGGAGTGTTTTTGTTTTTATGGTACTGGGGATGGAACCCAGGGGCATTCTACCACCAAGCTATACCCCCAGCCCTATTTTATTCTTTCTTATTTTGAAACGGTCTAAGTTGGGGAGGGCCTCACTAAGTGGCGGCCAGCCTCAGCTACTTAGTGAGGCGCTCTGCAACTTAGTGAGACCCTGTTTCAAAATAAGGAATAAAAAAAAATAGGGCTGGGGGTGTATCTCAGAGGTAGAATGCCCCTGGGTTCAATCCCCAGTTCTGCAAAAAAAAAAAAAAAAAAAAAAAAAAAGAGAGAGAGAATAAAAAATAGGGCTGGGGGTGTATCTTGGAGGTAGAATGCCCCTGGGTTTAGTCCCCAGTTCCGCAAAAAAAAAAAGAAGTGTTTCTTATATGATTAAAAATATAAGGGAGGAAATACTATTGTTAGTCATTTATTTTATGTGTCTGTTTTTTTTATTTTATTTATCTTTTTATTCCTAGTAACCAAGAATACTTAATACAGAAAACTCATTATGTGTTAGCTGAATTAATAAAAGCAGCAAGGGAAAAAAGAGTAAGTCCTGCCAAAATAAACTGAGTATTCATAATTGATATTCATGAGAAAAATAGTGTGTTGATTAAAAAAGGAGGCTCTGCCGAGCGTGGTGGTGCACACTTGTAATCCCAGTACTTTGGGAGGCGGAGACCGGAGGATCCGGGTTCGCGGCCAGCCTCAGCGCACTCTCTCTCTCTCTTCCTAGTGAGGCCCTCCGCAACTTCGTGAGACCCGGTTTCAAAATAAAGTATAAAAAAATAGGGCCGGGGGTGTAGCGCGGAGGTAGAACGCCCCTGGGTTCAATCCCTGGTACCGCAAAAAAAAAAAAAAAAAAAAAAAAAGGAGGCTCTGAGCCTGG
This sequence comes from Glis glis, assembly GCA_004027185.1. Taxonomy (NCBI): domain Eukaryota; kingdom Metazoa; phylum Chordata; class Mammalia; order Rodentia; family Gliridae; genus Glis; species Glis glis. The sequence goes on along the minus strand of PVJS01059276.1, from coordinate 3,517 downwards.
TGTGTTAATGCACACCTGTAATCCCAGTATTTGGGAGGCTGAGATAGGAGGATCGCAGGTTCCAGACCAGCCTCAGCGACTTATCGAGACTCTCAGCAACCTAGTGAGATCTTGTTTCAAAATAAAAAGGTGTGGGGATGTAGCTTGGAGGTAGAATGCCCTTGTGTTCAATTCCCAGTACCAGAACAAAACAAAAATCCCAAACAAACAAACAAACAAATGGAGGCTCTATTTGTAGTTTTACCTCATGCCATGCAGTCAGGATCCCCTTTCCCGGCACTTTTTTTGTGTGTGTCTGCGAATGGTACTGGGGGACTGAACCCAGGGGCATTCTACCTCCAAGATACACCCCCAGCCCTATTTCTTAGTTTTATTTTGAAACACAGTCTCACTGGGTTGCCGAGAGTCTCACTACTTGCTGAGCCTCTCCTCGAACCTGAGATCCTCCTGTCTCAGCCTCCCAAGTACTGGGATTACAGGCGTGCGCCACCATGCCTGGTTCCTTTTCCCAGCTTTTACCAACAGGTCCACCAAGGCATCCAGAGTAAAATGACTCTGTGCTTGGAAAGCTCATTCTGGGCTTGGCTTTTATTTTTTTTTAATTTTTATTTATTTATTTATTTATTTTTGTGGTACTGGGGATTGAACCCAGGGGCATTCTCCCTCTGAGCTACACCCACAGCCCTATTTTTTATTTTTTAATTTGAAACATGGTCTCACTAAGTTGCGGAGGGCCTCACTAAGTAGCTGAGGCTGACCGCGAACCTGGATCCTCTGGTCTCAGCCTCCCGTTACTGGGATTACAAGCATGTGCCACCACACCTGGCTTTGGGCTTGGCTTTTAGAATTGACTCTTAAAACTATATGGGATTTTATATATTTTCAGGAACATAGTCCAATAAAATAATTTTTTAAAAAAAGTAATTTCTAGCCAGGCGTGGTAGAGCACGCTTATAATCCCAGTACTTGGGGAGGCTGAGACCGGAGGATCTGGGTTCGTGGCCAGCCTCAGCTACTTAGTGAGGCCTCCGCAACTTAGTGAGACCCTGTTTCAAAATAAAGAATAAAAAAATCAGGCTGGGGGTGTAGCTTGGAGGTAGAGTGCCCCTGGGTTCAATCCCCAGTACCGCAAAAAAAAGTAATTTCTAAATAATAATCATATATATAATAATGATATAATAAAAAATTAAGAAATAATCCCAAATAGGATAATGATAAAACAAACAATACAATTCTCTAAGCTATGCTGAATAACAAGCATGTGAACTATGTCAATTGCTAGACTTTTTTTTTTGTGGTCCTGGGGGTAGAACCCAGGGGCCTTCTACCTCCAGGCTATACCCCCAGCCCTATTTTATTTTTTTTATTTGGAAACAGGGTCTCACTAAGTTGCTGAAAGCCTCACTAAGTTGCTGAGGCTGTTCTCGAACCTGCGACCCTCCTGTCTCAAGCCTCCCAAGTATTGGGATTACAGGCCTGCACCACCACGCCCAGGTTCTAGACATTTTTAAATGAAATTATGTTAAAACAAAAAGAGTCCAAGAAACCATTTATACATTGATTATGCCAACTATGTGCACAAATACAGATGTATTTTAAAGATAGAGGGAAGATCTGGAGTGATGGATTTTTCCATATTTAACAAAAAAATAATCATAGTTTTTTTTTAAAGCAGGAAGAAAAAAGGAAATATGACATCAGAAAGTCATCAACTTGTACGCCAATAAGTAAAGAAATTCATGGTCTTCACGCTTCCCTTCAAGTTAAACCCTCTTTGCCCTCTAAAACACTTGGTGACGCTGGGCATGGTGGTGCATGCTTGTAATCCCAGTACTGGAGAGGCTGAGACCGGAGGATCTGGTTTCGCGGCCAGCCTCAGCTACTTAGTGAGGCCCTCCACAACTTAGTGAGACGCTGTTTCAAAATAAAGAATAAAAAATAGGGCTGGGGGTGTAGCCCGGAGGTAGAATGCCCCTGGGTTCAATCCCCAGTACCGCAAAATAAATAAATAAATAAATAAATAAATAAATAAATAAAATACTTGGTGACACTGACAGGAAGGTGTCAGGCAGGAGCATGGGGAGAAAACAACCTCAGATGCTTTCCTCGGTGTACACAGGGCAAGGTATATATGCACAGCACCCTCGCCAAGGGTCGTCAGTCTAAACCACCACATTTATGACTTTACAGAATAATTTCCTCATAAAGAGATACATACTAGGATTAGAATTCTCTTTCACTTCTCAGGTTGAGGCTGTACTCCAGTACATGAACATCTTTATCAACTATTTTTCACTTGCCCCTTACATCAGGTGATGACTGGCCATGAGCAGCTAAGGCAGGCTGGACACTTACCCCAACATCGTCATCACTCTGTATCAACTGTGAGTGTCCAAAGAGGCGCCTCTTCAGTATAGGCTCAACCAGGGTGAGATACACCATGTACAGAAGCAGAAGTCCCAAAATAGAGAGATAAATTATAATGGTAACCTAAACAGAATGGAAAGTAAGTTACATCTCTGTTCAAGTCAAGAAATAAGAATTTTGTATGATAATGGTAAAACCACAATAAAGACTGGTATATCTGTCAAGCATATAGGATTTCTATACCAAATTTCAACATAAGAAACAACTCTTCACTAAATACTATTTAAGGAAAAAGAGAAAAGAAAGCATTTTGTCTTTGGGATTTTTTTCGTGTGTGAATCTTCAAAACTCCATCTTCACCTACTACTAATCATTTGTCACCATTGGCAGCACAGCTGGTTTTTTTCCCCTCAGCTGAACACAGTGTCCTAGATTCAGCAGCACTCCTGCCAAAATAACTTAAAGAAACCCTAATAAAAAAATGTAGTACAGGTGAATTTCAACAGAATATTCTCTTAGATTAATTTGGGCCTACAAAACACTTTATAGGAATCTGGGTGTGGTGGCGCACACCTGTAGTCCCAAACATGGGAGGCTGAGACTAAAGGATCACAGATCCATGGCAAGCCGCAGCAACTTAGCAAGACCCTGCTTCAAAATAAAAAAATAAAAAGGGCTGGGGTGTACCTGGGAGGCAGAATGCCCCTGGGTTGAATCTCTAGTTTCTCTGTCTCTGTTACACACACACACACACACACACACACACGGCCAGTGATTTTTTTGGGATATTCATTTGTGTGCTGACCAAAAGTACAGCATGACACACCTGCCAGAACAGCTATAATAAAGTAGAACAGATAATAGCAATTGTCAGCAAGGTCATGGAGAAATGGAGCCCTCGTACACTGATAAAATGGTACCACCACTTTGGAAAACAATCTGGTTGTCTATTTAGAAAATTAAACATAAGCCGGGCGTGGTGGCGCACACTTGTAATCCCAGTACTTTGGGAGGCGGAGACCGGAGGATCCGGGTTCGCGGCCAACCTCAGCGCGCATGCGCGCGCGTGATCGATCGATCGATCGATCGATCGATCTCTCTCTCTCTCCCCCCCTCTCCCCCCCCTCTTTCTCTCTCTCTGTCTCTCTCT
>PVJS01059275.1:0-11565 GCA_004027185.1 Glis glis | reverse complement strand
TGAGGCTGGCCGCGAACCCGGATCCTCCGGTCTCTGCCTCCCAAGTACTGGAATTACAAGCGTGCGCCACCACACCCGGCAGTAAGACCCTGTTTTAAAATAAGGAATAACCGCCGGGTGTGGTGGCGCATGCTTGTAATCCCAGTACTTTGGGAGGCAGAGACAGGAGGATCCAGGTTCGCGGCCAGCCTCAGCTCTCTCTCTCTCCCTATCTCTCTCTCTCTCTCTCTCTCTCTCTCTCTCTCTCTACTTAGTACGGTCCTCTACAACTTCGTGAGACCCGGTTTCAAAATAAAGTATAAAAAATAGGGCCGGGGGTGTGACGCAGAGGTAGAACCCCCCTGGGTTCAATCCCCGGTACCGCAAAAAAAAAAAAATAAGGAATAAAATAGGGCTGGGGTTATAGTTTGGAGGTAACACACACCCTGGTAACACACACACACACATACACACACACACACACAAAATAACAATAATGGCTGAGGGTGTAGCTCACCCCTGGTTCAATCCCCAGTAACAAACCAAACCAAACCACATTCTCTTTTTGGTTTAATTCCCATGAAAGTCTTTTTTTTTTTTTGCCATACTGGAGATTGAACTCAGAGGCATTCTACCTCCAAGCTACACTCCCAGCCCTATTTTTTATTCTTTATTTTGAAACAGGGTCTCACTACTGAGGCTGGCCATGAACCTGTGATCCTCCTGTCTCAGTCTTCCAAGTACTGGGATTACAAAGAGTGCGCCAGCACGCCTGGCTCCATAAAAGTCTTTCCCTTCACCAGGCATGGTGGTGCATGCTTATAATTCCAGTACTCGGGAGGCTGAGACTGGAGGATCCAGGTTTGCAGCCAGACTCAATTACTTAACGCCCTCTGCAACTTAGTGAGACGCTGTTTCAAAATAAAGACTAAAAAATAGGGCTGGGGGTGTAGCTTGGAAGTAGAATGCCCCTGGGTTCAATCCCCAGTACCGCAAAAAAAGTCTTTCCTTTTATCATGCACCCGATTTTGTGTGTGTGTGTGTGTGTGTGTGTTTTACTGGGGATTGAACTCAGATGTATTCTACCTTAAAGCTACACCTCTAGCTCTTTTTATTTGTTTTGAAGCAAGGTCTCGCTAGGTTGCCGAGAGTCTTACTATGTTGTTGCAGTTGTCTTCTACCTGCAATCCTCCTGTCTCAGCCTCCCAAATACTGGGATTACAGGCGTGTGTCATGACATCCAGTATTTTTTTTTTTTTTTTTTTTGCGGTACCAGGGATTGAACCCAGGGGCATTCTACCTCTGGGCTACACTCTCAGCCCTATTTTTTATTCTTTATTTTGAAACAGGGTCTCACTAAGTTGAAGAGGGCCTCACTAAGTAGCTGAGGCTGGCCGCGAACCTGGATTCTCCAGTCTCAGCCTCCTAAGTACTGGAATTACAATCGTGCGCCGCCACGCCCAGCTTGCATCCAGTATTTTTTAAACCTGTTCTGTGTCAGGCGCTAGAGGTGGGGGATTCAGGCAGAAAGCACAAATCTTTGGTGTCTGGGACACAGGACGTGAGGAAAGGTGGGAGGGTCAATGGCAGGCCTGGGATAGTCACTCTGGCCTTGGACATCTCCCCAGTGAGCCCAGTTTGAGCAGTGCTAAGTACTGGCCATTGTCTGGGCAATGGGGCAAAGACCCAATTTCCCGAGACTCGTGACTCCTCCCCTTTTTCAGTCCTTACCGTTAGCGGGGTAAGCACCCCCTTCCCACCCTTTTGCCAGGATCCCCCCCCTCCTTCCCCGTTCCACTCCAGCGTTTCCAGGTCCAGAACTCATTTGCTCAGAGTTTGGAAAACCCCTAATTCTCCTTCCTCTTTTTCAGGGGAAGAGGGCAAGGAGCTGGTGTCAGTCATGTGCGTCTGGCTTCAGAAGACTCCAAATCGAGGGGTCCTGAGTATCTACCTAGGGCCCTATCTCCAGGACCATCTGTGTCTTTTCTTTTATCCTCAAACGGAACCCCCTGCCCTCTGCTTACAGCCGTTTAATTGCAAAAGCCGTGCCGTTTGTGGGAGACCACAAGGCGACCCTTTCATTTACCAGCTTAGCGGACAGTAAAAAAAAAAAAAAAAAAAAAAAAACACTGCAGTTAGGGGAATGACCCTACCTCCGCCCTAGGAGTCACAGTCTACAGTCACATCTTTGAGCTTTCTGTTCTTCCTCCCTGTACCCGGACAGTCCCAAGTGCTTTAAAAGCATCTGCTGGGTAGCGTCCGGTCTCGTTGGCCCCTCCAGGTTTCTGAGAAGCTCCAGTGATTTCAGAGAGGCGAAGTGACTTGTCCCAGGGCACACAGCATAAGTCTGACAAGCTGCCAAGGGAACTAGGGGGCAAAAGGAGGAGAACGCTGGCACTATCCCCACTGGTCTGCATGGCTATGGCACCGGGGTGCATCGAAGCCCCCGGGCCCCAAGCCCTTGAGCTCTGGTGTCCTCTGCCCCAGATCTAGGGCGGAAAGCGAGGTCGCATCCGGGTGGGTGGGGCTCTCCAAATGCAGAGTAGAAAGGGGCTAGGAAATCCTGGCCCACCCCTCTGCGCAGAGAGGCTGAAAGGGGCCGAAGCTGGGGACAGGGTCCGGGTCTCGCGAGGTGACACCAGCGTTCGCGCGCGGGTTCTTTAAACGTTTACAAGGGGAGCTACACGCGCGGGCGAAGGCGGGGTTGGGCTGGGGCCTGGTCACATGATCTGATCCAAGGGCTAGCGGCCCCCACCCCAACAGTGGGCGTCCCCCACAACGCGTGGTCGACCCTCATTGGCTGGTGGTGCGACCAATAGAAATCAGCCATCTGGGATCCCAGCGTTCCGAGGCACAGCTGAACTTGCTGTGCCGACCAGAGTCCAATGGACAGAGACGGTTGTGACTCTAGACCAATGATAATGTGTGGGGGGCGGGCCAAAAGGCCAGATCAGGGTAGTTTGAGAGGCGGGAGGATATAAAATCGGCAGCCGGCGACGGCGTCCGTCTGTACTGCAGAGCTGCTGCTGGAGGATCGTTTTAAAGGGCCCGCGAGCCGCCGCCCCCTCGGCCCGCCATGCTGCTATCCGTGCCGCTGCTGCTCGGCCTCCTCGGCCTGGCCGCCGCCGCCCCCTCCATATACTTCCAGGAACAGTTTCTGGACGGAGGTAACGCCTGGTCCCGCCTTGACGACGGGCCCTCCCCCCAGCCCAGATCTGCCTTGTCGCGTATAATTATCGATCAGAGGGCCAACACAGTGGTCTCTGGGGACTAGAGCCGCGGGCGATTCCTCTTCTGCGTCCCTGTGGGGCGTGGAGGACGTAGCGGCCTTCCGCGGTGGGAGTTAGGGTTCACCCGAGGATCCCTTCAGCTACCTGAGGTGTCAAACTAGAGGCTGGGTTAGGGAGTGTCGGGGTATCTTCCCTGCGCCCAGCTGTTTGTGGCTCCTGGCAGATATTGGATGTGTGTGTGTGTGTGTGTGTGTGTGTGTGTGTTGGGGGGTATTAGCACAGCCGCTTTGATTTTCTCTGACTCTGTAGACGGGTGGACCCACCGCTGGATCGAATCCAAGCACAAGCCAGATTATGGCAAATTCGTCCTCAGTTCCGGCAAGTTCTACGGTCACCAGGAGAAGGATAAAGGTAAGAGCCAGGGAGTGGATGCTTGGATCCAGGAGGACTTCCTGGTGGAAGCTGTAGTCAGCACACAGAGTCTGGGCATCTCTCAGGAGCCATGGCAGGTGGAGGAAGGAAGCCCAGAGTCACCTGGGTCCTTTGGGGGTTTCGGAGCCTACCCATGACCACATTTCCATTTCATCTTAGGGCTGCAAACAAGCCAGGACGCTCGCTTTTACGCCCTGTCGGCAAGGTTCGAGCCTTTCAGCAACAAGGGCCAGACGCTGGTGGTGCAGTTCACAGTGAAGCATGAGCAGAACATTGACTGTGGGGGTGGCTATGTGAAGCTGTTTCCTGATAATTTGGACCAAACGGACATGCACGGAGACTCTGAATACAATATCATGTTCGGTGAGGGCCCTGCTCTGGTGCTGACCTCTGTCCAGTTAGTTGGAGGGTGGAGAGTGACTGAGACCAACCCCTTGATCCCTACTAACCCTGAAGACTATGAGAGGGTAGGCAGCACTTAAGTAATCAGGCTTTTTTCTTTGGAGGATAGCTAAGAGGGCAGATGACAGTAATGGTTTATTGTGTTATGATTGTAGATCTAGGATGTTAATTTGCATGACGTCCTGATTTCACAGATTAGGATAATGAATTCTAGAAAGCTGGGGTTTTTTTGACCCACAGTCCTTTAAGGACAGAATCAGGATCTGAACCTCATCTTTTCAGCCTTGACAGACCTTAGTTTAAGAATCAGGTCTTCCATTCTGCCCAGTGGTGGGCAGCCTGTGATTCTTAACTGAATCTGTTTCCCACGTAGGCCCAGACATTTGTGGTCCTGGCACCAAGAAGGTTCATGTCATCTTCAACTATAAGGGCAAGAACATGCTGATCAACAAGGACATCCGGTGCAAGGTGTGCCTGGGGTGTGCCCTGGGGGTGGTGCTGAGTGGCTGTCCTTTGGGAGGCACAGAGGCAGGTTGGTGGGCGTGGCTACTTACCTCCCCCCCTCTTCAGGATGATGAATTCACACACCTGTACACGCTGATTGTACGGCCAGACAACACCTACGAGGTGAAGATTGACAACAGCCAGGTGGAGTCGGGCTCTTTGGAGGAAGATTGGGACTTCCTGCCCCCCAAGAAGATAAAGGATCCTGATGCTTCCAAGCCAGAAGACTGGGACGAGCGTGCCAAGATTGATGACCCCACAGACTCCAAGCCTGAGGTTGGTGCTTGAGCAGGGGCTTTCCACTGCAGAGTGTGTGGACGACAGCTGATCCGATTCTTACTCCCTGGTGTTCTCTCAGGACTGGGACAAACCTGAACATATCCCTGACCCTGATGCCAAGAAGCCTGAAGACTGGGATGAAGAGATGGATGGAGAGTGGGAACCACCAGTGATTCAGAATCCTGAATACAAGGTGAGTTTGGGGACTGGGGCTAACCTCAGTGGTTAGTGATGGCTTAACATGGGTGAGGCCCTGGGTTCCATCCCCAGTGCTACAAAGAAACAAAAAGAAGGTGAGCTTGGGCTCTGAACAGGGCTCTGAGCTTGGGGTATGCACCTATTTCTGTTCACCTTCTGGGTCTCTTCTGCAGGGCGAGTGGAAGCCACGGCAGATTGACAACCCAGATTACAAAGGCATATGGATCCATCCAGAAATTGACAACCCCGAGTACTCCCCTGATCCCAATATCTATGCTTTTGATAACTTTGCTGTGCTGGGCCTGGATCTCTGGCAGGTGAGACACAGGGGAAAGAGAAGACTCCCTAGAGGATTTCAAGGGGTTAGGGTCACCAGGAGACCTGAAGAAAAGGGACACTGTAGATTCAACACTAGGCAGGACTGACCCCAAATGGTACATTTTCCTGGAGTATTTGCTGGTCTGCCTCTAGGGGATCCTCACAGCACTCCCTCTGAGGGTTTGCTTATTATGTGTCAGGTACTTCCCAAGTACTAATGGAAATAAACTAATTTAACTACAGACGACAGTTAGAAAGTTAGATGGGAGGGCTGGGGTGTAGCTCAGTGGGAGAGTGCTTGTGTAGCATGCACAAGGTGTGCTAAGCCCTGGATTTGATCTGCAGTAGTGCAAAGAAAAAAACATCAAGGGAGGCCGCGCGTGGTGGCGCACGCTTGTAATCCCAGTACTTTGGGAGGCAGAGACCGGAGGATCCGGGTTTGCGGCCAGCCTCAGCGCGCGCGCTCGCTCTCTCTCTCTCTCTCTCTCCCTCCCTCCCTGTCTCTCTTTCTCTCTCTCTCTCTCTACTTAGTGAGGCCCTCTGCAACTTCGTGAGACCCGGTCTCAAAATAAAGTATAAAAAATAGGGCCGGGGGTGTAGCGCAGAGGTAGAATGCCCCAGGGTTCAATCCCCGGTACCACAAAAAAAAAAAAAAAAACATTAAGGAGCCTGGCACAGTGGCACATGCATATGTAATCCCAGTACTTGGGAGGCTGAAATAGGATCACAGGTTTCAGGCCAGCCTGGGCAACTTAGTGAGACCATGTTCCAAAATAGAAAAAACAGAATGGGGCTGGGGGTATAGCTTGGAGATAGAACACCCCTGGGTTTAGTCCCCAGTACCACTGAGGGGGGAGCCAGATGTGGTTGTGCATGCCTGTAATCCCAGTATTTGGGAGGTTCAGATGGGGATCACAGGTTTGATGCCAGCCTCAGCAACTTAGCAAGGTCCTCTGCAACTTATTGAGACCCTGTTTTAAAATAAAAAGAAAAATAGGACTGGGGGTATAGCTCAGAGGTAAAAAGCCCTTGGGTTCAATCCCCAGTACCACAAAAAAGAAAGGAAGAGCCGGGTGTGGTGGCACACGCTTTTAATAACCAGTACTTGGGAGGCTGAGACAGGAGGATCACAGGTTCACAGCCAGCCTCAGCTACTTTGTGAGTCCCGCTGCAATTTAGTGAGACCCAGTTTCAAAATAAAGAATAAAAAATAGGGCTGGGGGTGTAGCTCAGAGGTAGAATGCTCCTGGGTTCAATCCCCAGAACCACAAAAAAAAAAAAAAAAGAAGGAAGGAAGGGAGAAAACCTCAATGCATTAGGGATGTATCTCAGTGGTAGAGCATTTGCCTAGCATGTGTGAGGTCCTGGGTCCCATCCCTACACTCAAGAATAAAAAAAAAATTAGGTTGCCTGACACTGAATTTTGTCACTGGTATATTTCCTCTACCCAGGACAGTTCTTGGCACATAGTAGGTTCCTGAAGATTATCTGAACAAGGGAGTGAATCCTATATTAGAAATGAAGAAACTGAGCCGGGCGTGGTGGCGCACGCTTGTAATCCCAGTACTTGGGAGGCAGAGACCGGAGGATCCGGGTTCACTGCCAGCCTCAGCTACTTAGTGAGGCCCTCCGCAACTTCGTGAGACCCTGTTTCAAAATAAAGGCTAAAAAATAGGGCCGGGGTAGAACGCCCCTGGGTTCAATCCCCGGTACCGCAAAAAAAAAAAAAAAAAGAAGAAATGAAACTGAGGTGCAGGAAAGTGAAGTTAGCAGCCCAAGGTCACACAGGAAATGGCAAAGCTGGAGTTTGAACCCAGGCAGTGGCTCCCAGAGTCTCTCTTTTTTTTTGTTTTTTTGTGGCACTGAGGATTGAGCCCAGGGGCATTCTACCTCTGAGTTACACCCCTAGCCCCAATTTCTTATTTTTTGTTTTGAAACAGGGTTTCACTAAGTTACAGAGGGCCTCACTAAGTTGCTGAGGCTGGTCTCAAACCTATAATCCTCCTGTCTCAGCCTCCCAAGTACTGGGATTCCAAGGGTGCATCACCATGTCCGGCTTTTTTTTTTCTTCCTTAAATGCAACAGCAGCAGTATAAACACCCTTCTCTCTGTCTCTCTCCTCTCTCTCTCTCCCTCCCCCCTCCCTCTCCCCCCTCCCTCTCTGTGTGTTTACTGTGGATTGAACCCAAGGTCATTCTACCTCTGAGCTACATCCCCAGCCCTATTTTATTTTCTCAAACAGGGTCTTGCTAAGTTGCCGAGGTTCTCACTAAATTACCGAGGCTGGCCACGAACCTGCAATCCTCCTGTCTCAGCCTCCCAAGTATTGGAATTACAGGCATGTACCACTACAGCTGGGTATTCACACTCTTCTCAACAGACCTAGAGACTGCAGCAGTATGTAGTGGTCAGAGGAACGAAGGCAGAACCCTGTTGAGAGCCAGGGCTGTCCAGTGTCACCTCTGAGCACCTCTCCTTCCATCCATCCCCAGGTCAAGTCTGGCACCATCTTTGACAACTTCCTCATAACCAACGATGAGTCATATGCAGAGGAGTTTGGCAGTCAGACGTGGGGCGTCACAAAGGTGGGCCTGGGGTCCCTGTTCTAATGTGGGGGGTAGGCAGGGCTGGTGGGCCAGGCACTGAGGGGTATGGTCCATCCATGCAGGAAGCAGAAAAGCAGATGAAGGAGAAACAGGACGAGGAGCAGAGGCTTCAAGAGGAGGAGGAGGAGAAGAAGCGCAAGGAGGAGGAGGAGGCGGAAGACAAGGAGGAGGAGGAGGAGGAGAAAGATGAGGAGGAAGAGGATGAGGAGGACAAAGAAGAGGAGGAAGAGGAAGATACCGCTGGCCAGACGAAGGACGAGCTGTAGAGGCCAGGCCGCCCACCGCCAGGGCTGGACTGAGGCCTGGGCCCTCCCACCACAGAGCCAGCCACGCCAAATAATGTCTCTATGAGACTCGAGAACTTTCATTTTTTTCCAGGCGGGTTCAGATTTGGGGTGCATTTTTGTTTAGTTCCCCCATCCCCCCTCCCTTTTTTTTTTTTTTTACTGGTGTTTTTGTCTTCAATTCTTTAGCCTTCACCCCTGCCTCATTTTCTTGATCCACCTCTTTCCCTTCTGTCCCCTTGTCTCCCTGATCCCTTAGCTACCATTACCCTCCAACCCTGGGAGGGGGGGAAGGTGTGGAGGAGAAGCCCTAGGTTTGAGATTCCATCTGCTCTCCTTCCTGGAGCCCAGAGGGGGGCAGGAGAAAGGGGCGTGTCAAGCTCCCCAGCACTGAGGAAGAATGGGGCTCTTCCCTATCCCTTCCTTTTTTTCTCCTGCCCCCAGGACTGGGCCACTTTTGGGTGTGGCAGTGGGTACCAGCTTGGCTCACACTGAGAATGTAAGAACTACAGACAAAATTTCTATTAAATTAAGTTTTGTGTCTCCCCCCTGTGTCTCCTTCTGGGGGAAGAGGGACGTCAGGAAACCAAGGTCACACATGTAGTGGGGACAGTTAGCTCCTGAGCAAGGCTCATCCAGCTGCTAAAGAGTTCACTATGTGTCCCACAAGATGACAAGGGTCCTTGTGTGTCCTGTAACCCCCCAAGCCAGTGGGAGAATGATTTGCGACTGCTACTGCTCATATTCCACATACAAACCCCCTGAGCCTTGCATTAAACTAGTGAGTTTTGGTTCTAGTACTAGTTGAGACCCAGAAGCTACTAAGAGATGGTAGAGCAGGGATTTGAATCCACATCTCATACTGTGGATTTTATGGAGCTACATGTATCTCTTAAAGGAGCAAGGCTAGCCAGGTGTGGTGGTGCATGCTTGTAATCCTAGTATTTGGGAGGCTGAGACCCTGTTTCAAAAAAAGAATAAAAAATAGGGCTGGGGGTGTAGCTCAGAGGTAGAATGCCCCTGGGTTCAATCCCCTGTACCGCAAAAAAAAAAAAAAACAAGGCTACATAGGGCAATGGCTGGGTGTGGTGGCACATGTCTGTAGTCCCAGTATGTGGGAGGCTGAGACAGGAGGATCACAGGTTCTAAGCCAGCGACAGCAATTCAGTGAGGCTCACATCAACTTAGACCCTGTTTCCAAATAAAAAATTGAAAAATAGGACTGGGGTGTGACTTGAAGGTAGAATGCTCATGGGTTCAATCCCCAGCACCAGAAGAAGAAGAAAAAAAAAGATACCAGCCAGTTGTGGTGGTGCACACCTGTAATCCTAGTACTTGGGAGGCTTAAACAGGAGGATCACAGGTTCAAGGACAGCCTCAGCAACTTAACAAGACCCTGTTTCAAAATAAAATAGGGTTGGGGGTGTAGCTCTAAGGTAGAATACCCCTGGGCTCAATCCCCAGTACTGCAAAATATATACCAGCCAGGGATGGTCAAAGTTATTCTTGTAATCAAGGAACTAAGTTGAGAGATGGTATGTAACTTGCCCAAGGACCTATAGTCTCCAGGGCTGAATTGAGGATTGAAAGAGGTGGCCCCGAGCCAGGCGTGGTGGCCCATGCTTGTAATCCCAGTACTTGGGAGGCTGAGACAGGAGGATCCAGGTTCGTGGCCAGCCTCAGCTACTTAAGTGAGGCCTTCTGCAACTTAGACCGTTTCAAAAAATAATGATAATAAATAGGGCTGGGAGTGTAGCTCGGAGGTAGAATGCCCCTGGGTTCAATCCCCAGTACTGAAAAAATAAAAAAAAGAGGTGGCCCCAAGGGAAGGAGCAAAGTAGGCCACCTCTGTTGGGGTCTACAAGGCTGCCACTTAAACTCCAGTGGATGAAAGAGAGCCTGTGTCCTTGTTGGAAAGGTAAGTAAGGCTCAGGTGTGCAATGGAGGAACTTGAGTGATGGGTGATCAGGTGACAGGTACCTGGCTTGGATGAATGCTTGAATGGAAATACTGAGAAGAGCAGGTCTGGAGGCAGGCAGTTGTCATTTCACAGGCTCTACAGCCTCTCTGCCTCTAGTCACAACACTACTGTGTGTATACACACACTCCACTTACTAAATCAGGGATCAAGCTCAGCCTGGCTTCCACCTAGTCTCCTAAAGGCACCCTCTTCAACTTTGGTGACCCAGCCTTCCAAGTCTTTTGTTCTTGGACTGGCCCTTTTATGCTTCTATCTCCTCCGGGGTGCTATGGTCCCTCCTGAACCTGCTGGAAAGCCTCCAGGATGGGTGCATACTAGTCATATTTGTGGAGGGAAGGATATTCAAGCCTGGTGTGGTGGTGCATGCTTGTAATCCCAGTACTTGGGAGGCTGAGACAGGAGGATCGCTGGTTCAAGGACAGCCTCAGCAAGTAGTGAGACTAATCAACCTAGTGAGACAGTTTCTGTTTCTTCTTTTTTTTTTTGTGGTACTAGGGTCATTCTACCTCTGAGTACACATCTCCAGCCCTGTTTTTTTATTTTTATTTTGAAACAGGGTCTCACTAGGTTGATGAGAGTCTTACTACTTGCTGAGGCTGTCCTCAAACCTGTGATCCTCCTATCTCAGCCTCCCAAAGTACTGGGATTACAAGTGTGCACCACACCAGGCTTGAGACCCTGTTTCAAAATAAAAATAGCCAGGCATGGTGGCACACGTTTGTAATCCCAGTACTTGTGAGGCTGAGATAGGAGGATCGCAGGTTCGAGGAGAGCCTCAGCTACTTAGGCCCTCCGCAACTTAGTGAGACCATGTTTCAAAATAATGACTAAAAATAGGGCCAGGGGTGTAACTCAGAGGTAGAATGCCCCTGGATTCAATCTCCAGTTCCACAAAAAATAAAAATAAAAAATATAGGGCTGGGGGTGTAGCTCCAAGGTAGAATGCCACCCCCCCATTCAATCCCTAGTAACACACACACACACACACACACACACACACACACTGTATCCAATATAGGGAGGCCTTGAAAATTAATATCCTCATCAAATCCTTTTGGGGTCAGACTTGGGATGATGGGGTGAATGAACAAAATGGTCAAAGAAGGAGCAGCAGAGGTGGTGGACCCAGGAATGAAAACTAGATTCATTCCAAAAATCCAGCTCTCCCTAGGCAAATTCGTGAATTTGGCCAAACCACACCTGCCCAAATCCCCTTCTTTTTTTGGGGGGGGGAGTGGTACTGGAGATTGAACCCAGAGGCATTCTATCTCCGAGCTAGACCCCCAGCCTTTCTTCTTCTTCTTCTTCTTCTTCTTCTTCTTCTTCTTCTTCTTCTTCTTTTTTTTTTTTTT
>PVJS01059274.1:0-11558 GCA_004027185.1 Glis glis | reverse complement strand
TCTCTCTCTCTCTCTCTCTCTCTCTCTCTCTCTCTCTCTCTCATGCCCTCTACACACGTCTCTCTGTCTCAATCTATCTCTCCCTCCCTTCCTTTGGGAGAATGAGCCCAAGCCTCCTATCTGATGGGGAGTCTGGGACGGGGGTTCTCAAGGTGGACACGGAGCACTAGCTGGGAGCACAGGGAGGAAGGGCAAGAGCTGCGAGTCTGTGTCCCCTGCGAGGACAAGCGGCCCCTCTGGGCTCAGGTGCCTCACATGGAACACAAGGGCTTGGGCTTGCTGGTTGACCTGTGGGCTTGCTGGTCGACCCGTGGGCTTGCTGGTCGACCTGTGGGCTTGCTGGTCGACCCGTGGGCTTGCTGGTCGACCCGTGGGCTTGCTGGTCGACCTGTGGGCTTGCTGGTCGATCCGTGGGCTTGCTGGTTGACCTGTGGGCTTGCTGGTCGACCTGTGCGCTTGCTGGCTCTGGGGCTTGTCCCCATGGTGGGGTAGCACTATCTGAGAGCAGGGAATGTGGAGGAGGCTGAGCAGAGGCTGGGCGTGAACCCCAAGGGTGCGCCGTGAACAGTGTGGGCCGCTGCTAAAGGGGAGACATCAATGTGGGGAGCCCCCTGGGGGGAGGCTCGATGTATTGTCATGCCGGCCTTGTTTTGTTTTGTTTATTTGTTTGTGGTGCTGGGGATTGAACCCAGGGGCTTTCTACCTCTGAGCTACACCCCCAGCCCTTTTTATTTTTTATTTTTGAAACAGGATCTGGCTAAGTTGCTGAGGCTGGCCTCGAGCCTGCAATCCTTCTGTCTCAGCCTCCCAATCCCTGGGATTACAGGTGTGCACCCCATGCCTAGCACACCTGCCCCTTTTGGTCGCTCTGTGGGATGGACCTTTCTACTCTTAGGGTGACTCGTGCAGCTCCTGTGGTCATTTTTTCATTTGTTAGTATTTACAAGCCCTTCACACAGTCCCTGTGGCCAGGCCAGCGCCGCCGCCTCCCAGTAATCCCTGGTGCCCTGGAGCCCCAACTCCAGGGGCTGAGCCATCCCCTCTCCATGCCATCTTTCTATGGGATAGAACTTTGGGGATGGCCTCCCCTGCTGTCTTCCTCGGGGTCCGCAGGAGCTCTGCAGAGCATGCCCTCTGGCTCCTGGTGGTGCACCCAGATTCCTCCCCTCATCTGCTGCCTCTGGTCAGGGGAGCCACGGCCACCACCCTGGCCTCTTCTAGGTGCAGTCAGACACTGCCCCCTGGACCTGCATCCCCTAAAGCCCAGGGGACACATCGAGATAACTAACAGTCTTGTCAGAAGCCCCCTAGTTGGATGGTTGGATGGAGTGAGGACTGAAGCCCCCTTGGGTGGGAGAAGGAGGGAACCCCCCCAAACACCCCAAGGCCTTTCCCAACACGTTCTCTTCCTGAGTCACCAATCTTCCCCTACTCTGCCCTTTGGCGTGAGACAGGTGAACCACAGAGCTGGCTTCCCGGTCCCTCAGTGTGACCCGCACCGCTGGCATATGTCTCTTGTACAATTCCCTGCTGTTGGGACTTCTACCCAAACATGACAGGGAAAATCACACCTAACACCCAGCCAGGGGACATGGAGTGCACATAGCCGTAGAGAGACCCCTGTCCTGGCCGCTCACCCCATCTTAGAGCAAGTGCCCGGGCCCAGGCTCCAGGAGACAAGGCAGGTGTAGAAAAGGGCAGAGAGGGAGGGGACGCGCAGAGACAGAGCCGGGCACATCTGGCTCGAGCTGTCAAAGCGTCACTCCAACGCGTTAAAAATATCATTCTCCCACGCATCGCCGCAGAGTGCGTGTCAAGGTTCTATTGAACTCCTAAATAGGAGCCCAGCGGCATGACAAAGCTGATTCAAGAGAGAAAGAAACACAGGCCGTGTGAGAGAAGGTGGAAATATACGGAACCCAGGAGGTGTCTGCTTGGGCAGATGCATGCGGTGGAAACCAAGAAAGTTCAGGACTGTGAGGCCGCCACCCCGGGGTTGTCCTCTTTGCCAGAGAGAACGGGGAATTATCGCACCTCGGGAATCATCACACCTCATTGGTTTTACAGTCTTGTAAATGCCTGGGCCCCCCGAGCGATTGTACTGCTAAGTGCTGCTCCCACGAGGGTCAGATGCCCTGACAGGGATGTTGGACGATACCCTGGCAGGATCTCACAGGTCACACGATGTTCTTTGGGCTTTATCTCCACAATTTTAAAACAGAATCTCCTCTCTGCCACTCATACCTCTGGGCAAAGCAAATTCTAACCCCTGTGACCCTCGGTTTTCTCATCGATGAAAATAACAAGATCACTGAGGACGTGTGTCAGGGGCACGTGGGGTGGCCTTGTGTTTTCATCTTGTTACAACAGTGGGATCCTGGATTGGCCCTGCTCTGTACAGCTGTGTGACCTTGGGCAAGTTGCTTGGTCTCTCTGAATCTCTCGGTCTCCTCACCCATCAAATGGGCCAAACAGAGAGTGGCCTTGAGGATTCTACCAGCTTCCGTAGAGGACCAGGGCAGCACCACCCCTCACAGTTGCTGTGTGGGGACTGGTGATGGTGGGGACTGGCTTTGTGGTCCTGAGCTGGGGCTTCCCCCTTTCTGAGCCTCAGTTTCCTTGTCTGTGAAATGAAGTCCAGAGAGGGTGCTGTTCAAAGTGAAGGACCAGCTGCACATCCTGTGGTTTCTCCCCACCCCACTTACTCAGGCGCGGGAGCCGGGGAGCTTGGGGTGCGTGTGGCTGCAGGACCCCAGGGTAGGACTGCCCAGTCCTGCCCCTGGGCACCTCTGTTCCTAGCCACTTCTTTCTGAGTCCTAGGAGGTCCTGTGTCCTTCCGTGGCTCGGAGTGCCTCCCGGAGCCCTCCCTGGGGCCTTGCTAACGAGGCGAAGTTCATTAAAAGCCAGCTGAGCAGTTTGGCACTCTTCCTTAGCCAGGAGGTTGGGTTCTTTTAGACGGGGCAGGCTGCTGTGGTCTAGGCCCCTACTCTAGCCTCTGCCCACCCAGCCTCCCTCATGACCGGCCTCCAAACGACCGGATGCAATGGGTGGCAGCAGAGTGAACAGGGACGCACAGGAGGGTCAGCGGGAAGGGCATTGCTGGGTGCTGACTGATGACGTGGGCGGGAGCCATCTGCCCAGATTCGGGGACCCCGCAGCCCCCATCTTCACTATCCTAGCACCAGACCCCAGCCCTGCATGGTGTGTCCCTGCGGCTGCGGGGGGCCCAAGTCCCAGCCCTCTGAGGTGGGGGGTTGGAGGTTCTTTGAAGTGGGGGGGAGGGAAGAGAGCAATAGCTCCCACATGTTTTGGGATGGGAGGGAAAGTTTTTGTGCCATGCCTGGGGTCGCTCAAGGGAAAGGCAGAACCATGGTGGCAGAGTGGGTCGCAGCACGCTTGGGGATTCCAGGGAGACACTCACGGGCTGGGAGCCTGGAGTGCTCTAGAGGGCATTCCCCCATCTGCCACCAGGGGGAAGCCAGCGCCAACGCGGCCGCCTCCCTGGACCGTCTCAAGCTCTGATCACAGGGTGCATTTTCTGACCCCACCCTTCACACCTCTGGGGCTTGTGGACACAGGGAGCTGGCTTTCCCAGGCTGCCACCTCTCTCCCAGGATGCATCCCGGCTCCCCATGTCCCCAAGCTAAGCCCAGGACAGGCCAGGAGCCTCTCCCTAGCAGGTCGTTCCTTGCTGCCGGTGAAATCTGCTCTGGGAACGAGGGCCCTGGGTGCCTTGGAGTGGCCACCCCCAGAGGGTGGGTCTCCGCATGCTGCCACCCAGCAAGCTGCACTTGCCTGTAGATGAGGCTCTCCTCTCTGCCCCTGATTGGGTGGGGTTGGGAGGGAAGCCTGCAGTTATCTCATCACGGGCCAGAGCTCCCGACCTCCAGCGCGTAGGTTAGGGGTGTTGGAGGTGAAAGAGGAAGGACCGGCAACAACCAGGCTTTGTCAGTAAACTAGACATATCCCCATTCAAAGATTTAACTCTTCATGCCCTTTTGAAATAGTGCTGATGGCAAATAGCTGGGGTTTTTTTGTTTTTGTTTTTGTTTCTTTAAAAATTTGTGCCAGGCATGGTGGTGCACGCTTGTAATCCCAGTACTTTGGGAGGCGGAGACTGGAGTATCCAGGTTCACAGCCAGCCTCAGCTCTCTCGCTCTCCCTGTCTCTCTCTCTCTCTCTCTCTCTCTCTCTCTCTCGTTCTCTCTCCTTAATGAGGCCCTCCGCAACTTCGTGAGACCCGGTTTCAAGATAAAGTATAAAAAATAGGGCCGAGGGTGTAGCGCAGAGGTAGAACGCCCCTGCGTTCAATCCACGGTACTGCAAAAAAAAAAAAATTGTTTTTCTGTAATCCCAGTGCTTGGGAGGCTGAGACAGGAGGATTGCAGGTTTGCAGTCAGCCTCAGCAACTTGGGCCCTCCACAACTCAGTGAGACTCTGTTTCAAAATAAAAAATAAAATAGGGCTGGGGGTGTAGCTCAGGGGTAGAATGCCCCTGGGTTCCATCCCCAGGACCACACACACGCAAAAAAAAAAAAAAAAAAGTATTTTTAACGCCCTTACATCGCAAAAGAAAGATGCTACTTTTATGGCCTTTTCGAATTTGAGGGGAAATGTGAGGAGTTTATAAAAAGCCCAAGACCCCTGCCTGGCCGAGGCTGGGAGGTGGAGGAGGCTCCAGTCACTGACTGATTGAGTGACAGGCAGTGGCTAGAGCTGTTTCAGGGGCAGGGGTCCTGCCTGGGCCGGTGGAGGACATGCTCCGCTGCTTCCTTCAGGGCGAGGCACGGCTATGCTGCTGGGGTCCCAGGCCTGCCCCCCACCTCTGGTGGCTGACAGCTGGCCCTCCCAGAGAAGGGTGAGCTTCTCTGGGTCCCAGAAGAGGACTTGGGCCTGGACAGTGAGCAGGACACTGGCACCGGAGTGGGCGCAGAGACAGCACAGGAGCGCAGCTGGTGCGAGGAACTAGCGGAAGGAAGGGAGCAGGCAAGGAAGCCGTGGTTGGGGAGCACTGACCATGGCGCGGGCCAGCAGGGTGGGGGCCCTCAAGACCATCACATCAAGTTCAGAAGCTCAGCCCATAGAAAAGCCAGTGTCCGAGAGACAAGTGTCAGGGAGACAGAAAGGCTGTATCCAGTGGCCAAAGATGGAGAGGTGGGAACTCCGCTTGCAAAGCAGCTTCTCCTCTCCAGGCCTGAGGCTCAGATACAGGACAGGGACAGCACGAGAGGGAGAGGTTGATAAAGGGGAATAGGCAGGATCTTCCCGGAGCTCGGGGGCCACCGCTTTCCACTCCTTTGACGCTTTGGTGTTTCTGGTCATGGAGAAGGTGTATTTAGGCTTGGAGGGAGTGAGAAAGAGACTAGGCAAGTCTTAAGTCAAGTTAGCCCTGTATTATAGTCTTGGATGAACCATGTCTCAAATCATCAACCAAGGGGCGGGACACAATGTGGAGACAGAGATGCCAAGCCTTTCCTCCTGTTCTAGTTGCCCCCCTGACATCTGCAGGCCCAAGCGGAGAGTCAGTGTTTTCAACAAAAGCATCCCTCAGTTCCCTGGAGTCGCCTAGGCAACCGCTATCATCATAACCCACCGTCAGAGGGGTTATCTACAGTGAAGCTAGTGGGGGACTAATACTGGAGCACTCAGCTGTGTGGCTCCAAAATGAGTGGTTTTCACATCAGCTAGGAGCAAGAGAAGCTAGAGAGTTTATTTAGGTTTTCCCATGGTAATATCACCTTTAAGTTTTGTTTTGTTTTTTTGATGGTTTGTTTGTTTTGTGGTACTGGGTATTGAACCCAGGGGCATTCTACCTCTGAACTATACCTCCAGCCCTATTTTATTTTTTATTTTGAAACAGGGTCTCACTAGGTTGCTGAGGGACTCACTAAGTTGCTGAGACTGACTGCAAACCTACGATCCTCCTGTCTCATTCTCCCAAGTACTAGGATTACAGGCGTGCGCCACCATGCCTGGCTTACTTCCAAGTTTTAAGAAATAAAATATGAAG
The DNA here is from genome assembly GCA_004027185.1 of Glis glis. Classification (NCBI taxonomy): domain Eukaryota; kingdom Metazoa; phylum Chordata; class Mammalia; order Rodentia; family Gliridae; genus Glis; species Glis glis. The sequence goes on along the minus strand of PVJS01059274.1, from coordinate 5,548 downwards.
ATCCCAGTAAGAAGATACATTTGCAGCCTGGGGTATGGCTGAGAACAGAGCTAATGCATAGTGAGGGTCCCTGGACCAGGCAGGAGGCTCCAAGTTCAGGGAAGCCCTTGTCTCCTGCCCCAGCATGGAGGGGTTGTCCCAGCACAGAGGGAGATGCCTGGCTTCCAAGTGCATCCTGTGGCCAGAGCAAGGGGACATCCAAGACGTGGAAGGCACTGGAGTGAGCATAGGACTGGCTCTGGGTGAGGCAGGTTTGTTGCCCATGTTTGTGCCCTGGGCTAATCCTGCAAGGTGGGCAGTAGTATCTACCACCCCACCTTCCAGGGGGAGAACTTGAGCCTTAGAGAGGAAGTGATCCATCCACCCACCCATCCATCTACCCACCCACTCATCCACCCACCCGTCCACCTACCCACCCATCCACCTATCCATCCATCTACCCACCCATCCTCCCACCCATCTTCCCACCACTCATGCATCCACCTACCCATCCACCTATCCATCCATCTACCCACTCATCCATTTGCCCACTCTTCCATCCACCCATCCATCCATCTACCCATCCATCCATCCATCTATCTATCCATCTACCCATCCATCCACCCACCCAAGATCCATCCATCCATACATACATACATACATTTTTTCATCCATTTATCTATCTTTTCATCCATCCACCCATCCATCCATTTGTCCATCTATCCATTCACCCATTTATCCACCCATCCACCCACCCCACCATCCATCCATCATCCATCCATCCACCCACTCATCTAACCATCTTTCCATCCATTTATCTATCCATTCATTCATCCATCTGCCCATCCATCCATCTAGTCATCCATTCATTTATATATCCATCCATCCATCCATCCATCCATCCATCCATCCACCTACCCATCTAGCCACCCATCCATCATTCCCTCCATTTATCTCTCCATCTACCCACCAGTCCGTCCATCCATCCATCCATCCATCCATCCATCATCCATCCAGTATACCTTTAGGAAGCACCTGCACAGAGCTGGCCTCAAGGTCAGTTAGAAGGGAGGCAGGGCCAGGAAAGCCTTCCCTCCGGCCTTCCCCACCTCGCAGGTCCCTTCTGATCCCCTCACCCCATATGCACCTGGAAACCTCCTATGGTTGGTCTGCAGGCCAGGCCTGAACTGGGGATATTTGGGGACCTGCTGCCCCCCTGTACAGACAGGGGCTCCATGTCCACTGCACTTTTGGGGGGAAGCGGGCAGAAGCAAGGGCCTGGGTGCAGTTCATCCCTGTGGCTCCCCCTAGAGATCTCAAACCCACACACACCCTCCCCCTGAGCTCCCCTGGAACTGGGACAATGCCCCTCCCTACGGGCAGAGTCCACCCAGCCCACCCACCCCAGGCCTTCGTCTCAGACCTGCTGAGTTCTCATAGCACAGATGGGGAAACTGAGGCCTAGAAAGAGAATGTGTGAGCAGTATGAAGCCACAGAGGTCTGGGACTCCCAGGACAGTGCGTTTTCCTCCACTGCCCGCAACTGTGTCCGCCTCGGCGTCCCAGCTTGCAAATATGAGAGGCACGGGTGGAGAGGCGGGGCTCTGGCCCGGCACTGGGGGAGGGGGAGGCGCGCAGCGGGGCTGAGCTATTTCCAAGCGTTGATCTCACAAGGGAAGTGGTTGAGGTGAGTCCGTGGAGAGGCTGGAAGCCACCACGTGCTGGCTTAGCTGTGTGTGTGTGTGTGTGTGTGTGTGTGTGTGTGTGTGCGCGTGCGCGCGCGCACGCGCGCGCAAGCACGCCTGCTCACCGTCAGGTCCTCTGTGATCCATGTGCCTGTGTGTGGAGCAGACCGGGTACAGTGACAGTCTCAGTTCATGATCAGAGGGCCCTTCTAGGTCTGTCAGCTGACCACGGGGCAGGCTGGCTGTGCGGGCCCCTCGAGGCCAGAGTCTCCGGGTGGAGGGGCTGCTGGACAGCGAGCTCCGCTCTCCCCTTGGCAGAGTAGATGGAGGTCAGCTTGCTTTCCACCGAGCCCTTAGGCGCATGTACTATAGGACTGGGGGGCACCTTTAGAGACACATGGGAGAAGGTAGCTGCAGAGGAGGAAGGGCAGGGAAGGGTGGCTCTTGGCATAGTTCGGGTGTTTCTAGAAAGGTGGGAGGGGACTGGACTGAAGTCTTCTGCTACTTAACCAGCCAAGTGACCTCTCTGAGCCTCAGTTTCCTCTTCTTGTCCCTCCTCCTCCTCCTCGTCCTCCTCCTCCTCCTCGTCCTCCTCCTCCTCCTCCTCCTCGTCCTCCTCCTCCTCCTTTTCTTCTCCTTCTCCTTCTCCTCCTCCTCCTCCTCCTCCTCCTCCTCCTCCTTCTTCTTCTTGTACTGGGGATTGAACCCAGGGACATTCTACTTCCAAGCTACACCCCCAGCCCGATTTTACTTTATTCTTTTATTTTGAAACAGGGCCTCAGTAAGTTGCGGAGGTCCTCACTAAGCAGCTGAGGCTATCCACGAACCTACAATCCTCCTGTCTCAGCCTCTCAAGTACTGCAATTACAGGCATGTACCACCATGCCTGGCCAGTTTCCTCATCTTTTAAAATGGGAAATAAGCTGGGCATGGTGGCGCACACTTGTTTCAAAATAAAGAATAAAAAATAGGGCTGGGGGTGTACCTTGGAGGTAGAATGCCCCTGGGTTCAATCCCCAGTACTGCAAATAAAATAAAATGGGGAAGAATGATGGTAGAACTTGACCCTCTGGATGCTGCAAGGATTCAGTAAGACCCAGCAGGCGGTCCAGGAGTCCGTGGCCCACAGGAAGAGCCTTTTAAATGCTGCAGCTCCCCGTCAGGGCTGAGCCTCGGAGGGGCAAACACCAGCCACACGCACTTACCAGGCTCTTACTCGGAGCATCTACTGCTGAGAATAGGCAGGTCCTGTGTTTTAACTAAGCTGAGATGGGGGTGAGACACGAGCTCCGGGAAGGTGTCTGTCTCGTCTCCACCTCTGGCTTGCTCACTTGCGCTGAGGTGGGCGGCACCAGACCATTTTAGAGCCCAGGCATAGCCTGGCATGGTGGTACACGCCTGTAATCCCAGCACTTGGGAGGCTGAGAACCGGAGGACCGCAGTTTTGAGGCCAGGGTGCGTTGCTAGAACTTAGAGACTTTGTTTCAAAATTTAAAAAAATAAAAAGAGCTGGGGGGTGTAGCTCAGAGGTAGAAGGTTCTTGGGTTCGATCCCCAGTACCACGAAAAATAAAAATTAAAATAAAGAAAGAAGAGGCCTGAGGTCCAGGGAGGTTAAACAGCCTGCTCAGGGTGATCAGGCTGGCCGAGCCCAGGATGCCGTAGGGGCCCCTCACTGGCTGCAGGGAGCAGGATGGGGGTGCAGGGATGGGGCTGCAGCTGTGCACCTCTGGGTGGCCTTATGTGGGTGTGCTGGGCCCGGACCCCCAAGTCTAGTCCGTGGCTGGTGTTCACATCAGGATTAAGCCGAGTAAATGTTTACAGCCATTATGGCGATTGATGGCTTTCGATCCTGCGCGCCGCCTCTGTGAGATCTCTCTGCTTACTCATGCTCTCTTAAAAACAGCCTCTCCCCTCCAGCGTCTTTAATAATTCAGCTCCTAATCGTCTCCAAGTGCAAACTTGAAAATGCCAACTCAGGGCCTTGGCCCGCCAGGGCCCGCTCCCCTCCTCCCCGGGAGGGCCCTCACCTCTGCTCTGCCATAGACGACCTCCTGGCCCCGCCTGCAGTGCTCTGGGGAGGAGCCTGGGCTGGGAGGAGCTACGGCCTGGCACGGGGGCAGTAGGGCTCAGGTGGCGTGTTTATGTTTGACACATCTGAAGACATCCCAGGAAAGTGTCCTGGAGGCAGGTGATCAAGAGACTGGGACTAGAGATGTGACATCGGGGACCGTCAACTCAGACTAGGATTGAAGCCCAAAGCCCAGCCCGTGGTGTCAGGACCGGTGGTAAAGGCCCCCTGGTCCTTTGGCCTGGGCCTGGCCCCTGAGCCTGGCCTTTGATGTCTACAGAAGGCATCTGTTGTTCATTCCATCCAGAAAAGCACCTATCTCCATTCCAAAAAGCGACCCTTGTCCTGTCCCCGCCATTGGTAGCCACGAGAGCACCTGGCCTCTCACCTGGATGATACTGGCCGGAATCACCCAGGCCAGGCTGGCTAATGAGATCCCTCCCCGGAGCTCTTGACAGCCAGTGATCCCTCGTCTGGGAAGGAGAGGCTGTGATGTGTAGGCCCGGCGACTCTGTGGCACAGTGAGTAGCCACGTGGAGGAAGCATTTTGGGCACAGGGAAGGCTGTGTGGCCTGGGGCTGCAGCATGAGATCAAGACCGATCCTCCTAAGCCCTAGAGCAGATTCCCGGAGCCGAGGATGGGCCTGTGACCCCTGAGTGGCCCTGAGACCAGGGCTAGATGCGGTACTTACTGGGAGAACCTGGTGATGATTCGATACCAAAAAAAGAGAAAGAAAAAATTCATAGCTGGGTGTGGTGGAGCACGTGACTGTAATCCCAGTACTTGGGAGGCTGAGATGGAAGGATCACAGGTTCAAGGCCAACTTCTGCAATTTAGCGAGGCCCTCAGCAATGTAGTAAGACCCTGTTTCAAATTAGGAAAATAAAATAGGGCTGGGGGGTGTAGCTCAGAGATAGAATACCTCTGGGTTCAATCTTCAGTCCCACACACAAAAAAAATACAGTTTTTAAGTTAACAAAATATATATGAACCAATTAACTGAATTTACAGTACTCTAGGATTTACTGAATCTTTTAAGAATTCAAGCTTGGAGGAAAGTCACAGGCCTTCATAGTGAAGGGGAAGAGATCGTGCTGCTGTTAGATTTAAGGCTACTGTCTCTCTTTCCTTCCCTGTTTGTCTCCTTTCTACCTATTTCTTTTATTTCTTCTATCCTACCTCATCCCTCTTCCCTTGATATATGGTGCACAGTTCCCTGTTCTCCATCTTAGGCAAGGCAGCAGAGAAACACACAAAGTTACCAGGACAAAAGAATAAGGAGAGACTAGAACAAATACAATGGGTCTTTATTACCAATTAACACACAACGTTACCAAGACAAAAGAATAAGTAGGGAATAGAATAAATATCATTAATATTCTCAGTGATCCCAGAGGACATTACATGCATACGAAAGAGTCAGCAACTTGGAAGTGAAACTCTAATTGTTAAAATGTAGAGAATTTCATAGGGGTGACACACACCTGTAATTCTAGCTGGAACTCTGTTTAGGTGACAGTTGAAACTCTGCCCTCTCTCCCATGACTCTTACATTCTTTTTCATATATATATGAAAAATATATATTATATAATTATATATAACTATATAATATACTCTATATAGTTATATAACTATATATGACATATAATTATATGACTATATATGACGTATAATTATATATACAATATATATGTAATTATATATACAATATATATAATATGTAATTATATATACAATATATAATATTTAATCATGTATACAATATATATAATATGTAATTATATATACAATATATATAATATGTAATTATAT
>PVJS01059273.1:0-11560 GCA_004027185.1 Glis glis | reverse complement strand
ATGATGTTCTCTAGTTCTCTCCATTTCCCTGCAAATGATGTGATTTTGTTCTTTTTTGTGGCTGCGTAAAATTCCATTGTGTACATATCCCATAGTTTTGTGATCCATTCATCTGTTGATGGACACCTTGGCTGGTTCCAAAGTTTGGCAATTGTGAATTGTGCAGCTATAAACATAGATACACATGCATTAGTCTGGTGGTTGGGTTTTAGTTCTTTGGGGTAGATGCCTAGATGTTTCCTCCCTTCTAATCCTCCCTTCTTGCTTTTTATCCATTATTAGAATCTATTTTAGAGTTCTATTTTACTTTTTCTATTGTGTTTAGATATACTCTTGCATTTTTAAGGAAACAGTTGTTCTAAGATTATAATATATACTATCTTTTTACAGTCTTTTTTCAACCAAACTTTACCACAATTCATACAATACAAAAGACGTGCCACTATATCTCTCCAGTTCTAGAATTCAGTTCTAAAATTTTTATTTGCTTGTTTTCTAGAAATTCTATTTTTCCTATGGGATTTGCTATCTTTGCAGTCATTGCAAACATATTTTATTTTACTTCACTGAGGATAGTTATAATAGCTGCTTTAAAATCCTTGTCTGCCAGTTTGAATATAGCAGAATCAAGATCTGTCTCACTTGATTTTCTGTCTTTCTGAGAATGTGTTCCATTTTGGGGGCCCCTTATGCATTGGGTGATTTTAGATAATATGCTTAATATTATGAATACAATCTTGTACAGATTCTGGATTCTGTTGCTTTTTTTCTGGTACTGGGGATTGAACCCAGGGTCATTCTACCTACAAGCTACACCCCCATCCCTATTTTTTATTCTTTATTTTGAAACAGGGTCTCACTAAGTTGCAGAGGGCCTCACTAAGTACCTGAGGCTGGCTGTGAACCTGGATCCTCCTGTCTCAGCCCCCCAAGTACTGTGATTACAAGTGTGCGCTACCACGCTCGGCTCTACTTCTTTTGTTTTAGCAAGCAACTGTCTTGGCTGGTCCTGTACTGCAAAGTGTTTCTCACGCAGAATTCTAGACTCAGTTCAGATCTTTCGGCTAGGAATGAGCTGCATTGACTCTTTCTGCAAATGCGTTGCTCAGTGGTCAGTCAGCAGTGGGTGTAGACAGACCTTGGAGACCCCATATCTGGCTCTTTCTCTTTGGGGATTCTCCCCACTCTCTTTGATAGTCCCAGCTCTCCAGAATCGATTTTTGGGTTGTCCTGGCCAGAAAAACTGTGGTTTCTCACTGGTATCTTCCCACGGTCCTCCCCTTGTGTTAGTCAGGGTCTGTTAGTGTGACAAAATGCCCAAGAAAATCAACTGCAAGGAAGAAAGATTTATTTTGGCTCATGGCTTCAGCGATTTCAGTCCATGGTCATTTGGCTTCTTGTTTCTTGACTTGAGCTGCTCAAGTCATGGCAGGGAGTGCATGGTAGAGCACAGCTGCCTCCCTCAGGACAGCCAGGAAGTAAAGAGAGAGAGGAAGGGCAGGGATCCCTTCAAAGGCACACTCCCAGTGACCTTCTTCCCCAGATAGGCTCCACCTCCTAAAGTTTGTACCACCTCCCAGGAGCACCACTAGCTGGGGACCAAGCTTCAACACGTGAGCTTCTGGGGACAGGACGATACAAACCATAAAGCCCACCGTACCTGCCACACTCGGGCCAGCGCTTGAGGCCGGGGATACAGAAACTTATTTCACACAGCTTTTTTCTTCCTTCTCTGGAAGTTGTTTTCATGTCTGTCCTCTATATTTGTCCTAGCCTGATGTTTTGGCACCACTAAGAGAGCCCTATCTTTACTACACCTTCACATTAGGGTCTTTGTCAATTGGTTTTTAGGGGACAGCAGTTGTGTGGCAGGTTTTGGCAGATGAGCAGACACCTTAGCTGAGGTTTGGTGGAAGAAATAAGCAGAGAGGTGTGGGGTCCCCTCCACCATCATTTCGGGGTTTCCAGAGAGCAGAGTGAAGTGGCCTCTTTTCATTCTTCTCTCCTTTTCTTGCCTTGTTAATTCCTTCCCTCCCATTGTAGTCCATAAATATGCTAATGTCTCTCTGGTTTTGAAAAACCTTTCTACTTGGTAATCTACCTGGTAACACGCTCTCTCCACTCTTCACAGTCAAATTCTTTTTTTCTTTTTTGTACTTGTTTGGTACTGGGGATTGAACCCAGGGGCATTCTACCACTGAGCTACATCTCCAGATTTTTTATTTTGAAATAGGGTCTCACTAAATTGCTGAGGGTACTGCTAAGTTGCTGAGGCTGGCCTTGAACCTGTGGTCCTCCTGTCTTCGCATCCCAAGCACTGGGATTACAGGAGTGCACCATTGTGCCCAGCTTTTCACAGTCAAATTCCTGTAAACAGCCAGGCATGGTAGTGCCTGCCTATAATCCCAGTACTTGGGAGGCTGATACAGGAGTACTGCAGGTTTGAGACCAGTCTCAGCAACATTGCAAGGAGACCCTCAGCAATGAATCCCTGTTTCAAAATAAAAAAAATGGGACTAAGAGGTAGAACGCCCCTGAACTCAATCCCTAGTACTTAAAAAATATCCTGAAAACAATGTTTTTCTCCTGGCATCCACATTTTAATCTTCTGTTTTACCTTTAAATTACTCAAATCAGGTGTTCACCATTACCAAATTGTTTTTGCTCAGGAGTGCCAGGGACCACTGAACCCCTAATCCAGTAAATACTATTAACTCCCCTCTGCTGTCATTTCCCTGCTACCCTTTCCACTGCAGCTCCATCTTTTCTTGTGCCATTTCCTGCCTCTGGACACTAGCTCTTAATCATTGATCAGAAACAGCCTTTTCTCTGTTTCGCCGTTCAATTTGTATATTCCCAGTGGTTTAATGTGTATGCTTCCTTCCCCTGCTTTTTAATCCCAAGCACTCTCCGTGGACAAATCTCATTTATGCCCATGGCCCAATTGATTTTTCTAATTGTAGGAGACTGGACCTTGCCTTCTGCTATTCTGTAGGCTCTACCACATTCTTCTACACAGGTGCTTTCTTAGCATCTTCAGCTGCTTGAGTGACTCTGAATGATCTTGCAGTTTCCACTGCCTGAGCTGCTCTTCTCCTTTTGCACATCTGGATTAAGGGTCCTCCCTTGATCTAAAGGCCATCTCCTTTATGAGACACTTAGACAATTACTTTTTGAGGTTCTCATGGAGTTTCGCATGTATTCTTACTTATGGCACTTATTCCCATGGCTTGAATAAGTTCGTGAGTTTGTTCCTTTGTTGTACTGTCTCTTTTGGTTTTGTTTTTCAGTACTAGAGATTGAAACCAGGACCTCATGCATGCTAGGCAAGTGCTCTACCATTGAGCTACATCTCCAGCTCTTGCTGTACTGCTAGACTTTTCAGAACAAGGCTGATATTGATTTATTTATGATCTTATTAGCTTGAATATCACCAACAATTTGATAATAATTTGTTGAACACGTAAATGAATGAATGAATAAAAGAGTGAACAAATACTTTGAGAAAGGGTGTGATGAGAAAAGGGAGATGGGAAGGAAAGCAAGAGAGTGACATTACTAATTACTAATGTTGATTCTGAAATTTACAGTTTGCAAAATGCTTTCTCCTTCTAACATTCAATATAATTTTGTTAATTGTGTTTAGAACTTATTGTCTAGTTTCTCTCACCATAGTGTGATCTCATCAAGGACACGACTGTTTTGTCTGATGTACCTTAATGCCTAGGATGGTGCCTGGTGCACAACTGTAGTTTGGTAAATATTTACTGAATGTTCTCATTTAATTCTCCTAGCAAACTCGTGAGTGAAGGGTTGCTATAATTCCTAGGGGATTGCTATGATTCCTTGAGGATGAATGAGGCTCAGAGAGCTCAGAAGAGGTTAGTCCCAGTTCATTAGATAATAATAACAAGGTCAAGACTCAAATGTATGCCTTCTGATGTCAAAGCCCTCTTTATTCCCACTGTATCACTCGTACCATTTGCAGTGCTGCCAGTTGCCAGTCATGGGGGGCCAGGTGAAAGTATCTTGAGGGGAATAATGCAGTTCCCCTGTGAATTCTACTTTAAATGGAGGGAAGAGGCCTACCCCAAGCCATGGAAGCGACTCAAAAACCTGGCGATAAGCATCACCTTCTTCATGGAAATTGTCAGGTCCTGTTCATCTACTTCTGCAGTTTTCAGATGAGATGGTGCCTGCAGGTAGTGGGCCTGTGTGTCTGCATTCTACAGGGGAATGGGAAGAAGCTTTCTTCTCTGATCTGGCCACGTGACTCAGTCCTGATGTGATGAGCAAAATGAAAACCACAGCTTTCTTCAGCTGCCAACATTCTGAAGCCTCAGCTAAGGACTCCCCTTGCCATTACTTGGCAGTCAATATTCATTATCAGAGGATTCTGGGCCTGACGTATAATAAATGAAAAGTGGATTATTTGGATTATAAAACCTTACATTTACTTATTCACTCTGAGATTTAAACAATGTGATATAGAATAAAAACTCATGCAAATTCCAGCCTTTTGCCTTGCGCTGTCTGCCAGCCTGTGCTTTGCAAAGACAGATCAACAGCAAAATGCAGCAGGCCAATTTGCAAAGCCCCGTTGCCAGCAGAGAGGATGAATGAGCTCTGATGCCCCTGAACAGAAGAACCAGAAAGACTCGGATGAGCAGCCAGGTGAATGAAATAATCGTTGAAAGAAACCTGCCGCACTTTTTATTTTTGCAGGGAGATCTTTTTCTTTTTCAATGTCTAAGGACAATTAATCCCAGAAATTTTGAGAGTCATATGAGAAAGATGCTGTGTTAGTTTTCATAGAAATGCAAAGAGGACGTTACTGCCATTCTGAACATCACATCAGATGTGATGCTTGATCAAACAAGGCTTCTTTGTACCCGGGTTCACTCTTCTTCTCACTTTTCAAACCTTTCTGTTCTGCAAGGCCCACCTTCCTTGCTACCTGGTTTAATGCCTCATGTTGCCTAGAGACCGTTGGCTGGGAGAACCAGACATTTTGGTTAAGTATTGTCAGGTCAGAGGCACTGGCCCTTAGGAAGTTAGCCTGCAAATGATGTTACTAGCAGTACAAAAAATAGTGGCTCAAAGCTCAATCTCCCCAGCACTATATCCAAGGTGCTGATTGCTTGATGGGGCCACACCAGCAGGTTTTTAACTGTGGTCCTCCACTAAGTCAGGTGGCTGCCAGTGTCTTGGTTCTGAGGGTGTGTCCAAGTTGAACTTACAGGAATAAGCTCTTCAAGGAATCTGATAGGTTGTTAGGTTACCAGATGTAGTGGGTTGAATGGTGGCCCCCAAAGTTATGTTAGGTTCTATCCATGAACATGATAAAAATGGCCTTATTTAGAAAAAGGCTCTTTGCAGTTGCAATAATTAAGGATTTTGAGATGAGATCATCCTAGATGAGCTGAGTATGCCTAAATCCAATGACAAATGTCCTTACAGTCGACATACAGGCAAAAAGAATCAGAGAAACTGGGCATGGTGAAGCACATCTATAATCCCAGTACTTGGGAGGCTGAGACAGGAGGATCACAGGTTTGAGGCTAGCCTCAGCAACATAGCGAGGCCTTCAGCAACTTAGTGAGACCCTGTTTCAAAATAAAAAATAAAATAGGGCTGGGGTGTAGCTTTGAGGTAGAATACCCCTAGGTTCAATCCCTAGTACAACTAACTAACTAACTAACTAACTAACTAAGAAGTACATGTGGGGTTGAGTCAGGGTCTGAAGTGATGCTGCCCGGGGCTCCATAAGCTGGAAGAGACAAGGGACAGGATCTTTCTCAAAGCCTCTGGAGGGTGCACAGTCCTACTGGTGTTTTTATTTCAGACGTCTGGCCCACAAAACTGAGAAAATGTTTTAAGCCGCTCAGTTCTGATAATTTGTTACAGCGGTCTTAGGACGCTATTATAGTAGGCTATGGAGCTCAGACTCAGGCCACATTGCAGGTCTACTAGGGACTAGGTTAAACTATTAACCAGAGTTGAAAGAAACCTAGTTATAGGATAAGACCTTCAAATGGGGACTAGGTGTGGAGGAGAGGCTACAGGTCCATGAATGCTGGGTTGGCCAGGGGCTCATCCAGGCCCTGAGAATAATTCCAATCATCCCAATGATGGGCATATGGTTTATGTTAGAGCAACACACTCAATTATCATTGATGAAGGTAAGTGGTGTCCCCTAAGCTGTGAGCCACGTACTACCCAATAGTTGGTTGTGAAATCTATCAAGATACAACAGTTTTGCTTTAAATAATGGAATAAAGAACACCATGATGTATTGCATATGGTTCAGGGTAAGGATTTGTATCAGTAACGTTCTGTTAGGAAACAGATGACACTCAAATTGAATAGTTTGAGGAGAGTTTAAGAAGGACTGCTTACGAAAACAAAAGCAACAAGAGATGTGCAGTATCTGGGCCTAATAATAGTAGAGAAACCAGATCATTCCTAGGTCTGAAGAGGCAAAGAGAAAGAAGCTTCCAGTACACCATAAGGAGAGGGCTGCCTGACAGGAGCTGTGATCTCCAGAAGAGGGAGGCGGCTTGTCTCCCACCAGCTGGCGGGTGGGAGCTGGTGCACGAAAGGCCCAATCCTGCTCAGCTCCTGCCATCCTCAGCACCTGCTGGTGCTTTCAGGGTTCAACCCACCTGTGGTGAGAGGACAAGAGAGCCCAATATGGTCCATTTGCCCCAGCCACCTGGGGAGAGCAGGATGGATAAGGGTGAAGAGTGGATCTAGAGAAACAAAAGGAATCAATCCAGAATAGTACAGCTTCTTGATACTTTTAAAAAATATATACTTTTATTGATGCATTGTATTCTTATATCATAATGTAGTTCAGGGTGATAGGGACATACATGCACACAGCACGTGGTTAGCCTCCTCACGGCTCCTGGCTCCCTCCTACTCCCTCCCCTTCCCTATACATGATGTTGTATGTGAGTACTGAACTGAGATAGAAAGTATTTTTCTTGCTGTGCGTTGTGGTCAAATAGTTTGAGAAAAACTGCGATTGTTTTGGAGCTGAAAATTGAGCATTTTCAGAAACCGTAGCCAGGCAGAGCAGGGGTGGGCAGGTCTGACTCGGGAGAGTCCTCCTCTACCATCAAAAAATATTTCTCTCTTCTCATACTGCCTGCCTGTGGCTCCTTGTACTGGACATTTTGACCCTTGATTAAATTTTCTTTAGCACTGGATTTTATACTGTCATTTTAAAGTCTTTTTTCCAAGTACCTAAATCAGGCCTCCTTGATGGCCCATGTCTGTAATCCCAGTACTTGGGAGGCTGAGACAAGAAGACCGCAGGTTCGAGGCCATAGTAACTTAGTGAAACTTGGTTTCCAAAAAAAAAAAATAGAAAAGGACTTGGGGTGTAGCTCAGTGGTAGAATGCCTCTGGGTTCAATCCCCCAGAAACACACACACACACACACACACACACACACACACACAAGTTGCCCCATCTAGTGAGAGCTTGTGTGGCAGTACAGTGTCCTTCCTGTCCAGGGAGGGGAGGGGTACATAAAGAAGCCCTTCTTTAGACATGCCACCCCAAATCATATTGCTTTAAGGAGCAGGTGGCAGGTTGTCTCAGGGATTCTCAGAGCCAGACTTCAGATGGACCTTGGCCAGCTCCTCCTTCCTCCTGAAAAGCCACTGATGCTGTCCCCTTCCTGTCACAATGACACAGCTTGCTGGGTTTTGTTTTCTTATGTTTTCTTTTTGCTATTTTCTAAAGTTCCTCACAGGAAGGGTTTGGCAGACAGCTCAGGTTCCTGCTGTGATGGAGAATCTAACAAACTTGTTCCGTTGATTGATTAAACACCATGGGGTGAGGGTGGGGGGAACCACACAAGACTGGGGCCTGAAAATTCCTTGACTCTGATTGTCCTTAGGGTTGTGCCTGTTAATGAATGGAGTGTGATTACAGCCTGGCCCTGAGTGCCTCCTGTTGCCCCAATTTGGTGACTTGGGGATTGTTCTGCTTTGAGTACATCTTGGAAAGCAGTGTAGAACTCGGCAACATCTGGGCTAAGGGGCTGTTTTTGATATTAATTAATTAATTTTGTTAGCTGTGTAATTGCTTTCAAACACTTTTCTGCAAAGTTTGGGGATAGAAGTTGATTCTACCAAAACCAGGTGGAAGCAGCACTAAAGCCACCTATTAGCTTCATTCACCCAAATATTTAGGCCCAGATATTCCAAACTGAGATCAAACTGGGACTCTTGGAGCTTCTATCTGTGCATGGTTCTCTGTCTCTCTCTCTCTATAATAGAAAAACGAAGCTTGGTCCTTTATTTCTAAAATAAGAAGGTTGAAGGGTTGAAGATAATCTCTAAGTTGCCTCCCACCTTGTTTCTGTTTTAATTATTTTTATATGTACTTTTATTAGTGCAATGTAATTATATATCATAGTGAGATTCAAAGTGATACAAACATACATGCACACATCGCTTGGTGTATTTCCCTCCATATACCCGCCCTTCCTTCCCCTTCTTCCCTCCCCATACACTGTAGTGAGATTGGTAGTGAGACCTTGTATGGATGTAACTTTATTTGAACTGTTCCCTTCTTCAATCCTCATTTTCCCCCTCCTCCCTCCCTTTCTCAATCCCCTTCCACTATTTTACTGTTTTCTCTCTTCATTTGACAGAAGAGAAATGCTGGCTTTTGCTTCCTATTTTTGTTCTCACTTCCACATGAGAGAAGACATGTGACCCTTGACTTTCTGAGACTGTCTGATCTCACTAAACGTAATATTCTCTAGTTCCATCCATTTTCCTGCAAATGACATAATTTTGTTCTTTATGGCTGGGTAAAATTCCATTGTGTATATACCACCTTTTTGTTACCCATTCGTCTGTTGATGGACACCTAGATTCCATAATTTGGCTATTGTAAATTATGCCACTATGAACATGGGTATCCATGTATCACTATAGTAATCTAACTTCAATTTCTTTGGAAAGATACTGAGGGGTGGTATGGCTGAGTCTATGGTGGTTCTATTCCTAGTCTTTTGAGGAACCTCCATACTGATCTCCAAAGTGGTTGTACTAATTTACAATCCCACCAACAGTGTATAAGAGTTCCTATTACCCCATATCCTCACCAGCATTTATTATTGTTTGTATTCTTGATGATTGCCATTCTAATTGGAGTTAGATATTTTAGCTGTTTGCATCTGCACATCCTCTTCCTGGGACCAGGGCTGCCCATCCCTCGGAATGTGTTTCTGCCTCAACAAGAAGTACAGAAGTTGAGCAGGAAACTTGCCTCATATCAGATTTCCCTGAGGACATGGTTAGATATGAAGATCTGAATTGCAGCTTTGTGCTGTTCTTATGGGATTCCCAACCTCCTTCCTGATCTGAACACAGATACCTGCCTTTTCCCAAATCTAGACTGGTCCTCTTGGATTTCTGACCATAGTCTGCTTTAGCTTCTGGTCACTGCAGTACTGGGTCTAGAGCCTGGAGAGATGCATATCTTCATGGAGAGTGCCACCCAGATACGCACTCCATGCTAGGTCCAGATTCCTTAGTAAACATGTACTTTTTACTCCAGCATCAAGTTCTGGACTCTCTAGAGGAGCTTTACTTGCTGTTAACAACTTCCAGGGTCTAGTATTTCATGTGTATCATCCTGACTCCTTACTCAGGAGCAGAGATGAATTTCCAGGCCTGGGCCTGGTGTCTGTGTTAGATGGTTATGGGAATAGTTCATTAAACTGACAGGATTGGGAAGTCCAGTCCATTAGTAATGCAGGGCTAGAGGAATGAGGATTGAGTTCCAGGCGACCCGCGGGAGGCAACAAGCTGAAGTCTAGAGACAGAGTCTATATCAGGGGTTCAGGGGCAGATAGGAAGGGCCACTCTGGCTGGGGTTGTAGAGGTGGGACTCCAGTTCCAAGTGAGAATATAAGAGAGAAAAGAATGGCTGTAACCCATGCACTTAAGGACAAAGTTCTGAACCTTCTTCCAAGACTGAGCACAGGGCTTAGTTTTAAGAGATTAGGTTGTAGGAGGCCAGTTATAAGTTGTGTCCCTTTGAAGTTTATGTTGAAGTCTTACCCCTGGGACCTGTGAATATGACCTTATTTGGAAACAGGGTCTTTACAGATATAATTTAGTTAAATAAAGTTATATTCCATTAGGGCAGCCCTAAATTCAATATGACTGATAGATGCTCTTGTACAAAAAGGGGAATTTAGGCAAAGATACTCAGGGAACAAGGCTGTATGAAGATGGAGCAGATATTGGAGCCCTATGCCTGCCAGCTAAGTAATGCCAAGAAGCCGCCAGAAACTAGGAGAAGCATTGAACAGATTATCCCTTGCAGTGCAGCCCTCCTTGCAACTCACCTTGATTTCAGAACTTTGCCCTTCACAACTGAGAACAATTAAATTTCTTTTGCTTTAAGCCACCCATTTTGTGGTCATTTCTTACATTATCCCTAAGAAACTAGCATAGTGATTAGGCTAATATAATGTTGAATCACTATGGTGTTGGTCTGGTCCTTCTACTTTCTGCATGAAGACAGGGCTGTCTTAAAAGACTGACACAGGGAGCCGGGCGTGGTGGCACATGCTTGTAATCCCAGTACTTGGGAGGCTGAGACCGGAGGATCCGGGTTCGCGGCCAGCCTCAGCTACTTAGTGAGGCCCTTCACAATTTAGTAAGATCCTGTTTCAAAATAAAGAATAAAAAAATAGATGGGGGATGTAGATCGGAGGTAAAATGCCCCTGGGTTCAATCCCCAATACTGCAAAAAAAAAAAAAAAAAGACTGACACAGGGCTGAACTAAAAGTATGATCATATTCAAATGTTAGGATAGTGGTTCTCACCTGATATGTGTAGCTGGTGTATTAGGAAGGTGGTTATCATGTATGTGTTGGTATGTATTGCTAGGACATAATTACCAGGTTGGGGTATATTCAAGAATGAGCTGGGACAATTTGATTTCCCCTTTCAATACTCCCTTTCTTTGTCTTTTAAGACATCCTCATCTTTTACCCCAACTCCTTCATCTCTCCCCAACATACAGGTTGAGAAACACTACACTAGAGGAATGTACAGGTGGAGAGATAAGAAGATTACTGCATAGTTAAGCTGGTTCCCCATCTCAAAGAAATGCTAGATGATATAATAAACCCTAGAATGTTACTGTCTTGCATAGATACGTATTCTTTTCTCACAGATGTAATGGTTTAATAAATGTTGGGCAGTGTACTCATCCCCATGCGGTGATTCAGGGATCCTGGCTCCTACCATGAGGAAGCCTTGGAGTCCTTTGCTGTGGGCTACTGAGGAAAGGGGGTGTGGAAAAGTCCCATACACCTCTCACAAGCCATTGTCTGTAGAATAGTATTTCTTGATGAGGTTGATGGCTACAGATGATTTATATAGACTTGACATATAATAGTTGCTCATTAAATAATAGATTTTACTTTAATCTTAATAAAATCATTACCATTAGATTTTTATTGTTAATATGTTACTGTCAAATTTATAATTTCTTTATGTTTTTTTTTTTTTTTTG